>MU746875.1:31105-100510 GCA_026770625.1 Nicotiana glauca
TTCAAAATCTACTTAGATATGTTATAAAGGAATACCATGAAAATGTACTGAAATCTAAAATGTGATTCTGTATTTTATAGCATGAGATAGTGCTTGTGTGTGGTTTTCTTTTCCTCAGCATTATTTACTTTTATTACCGCTGAGTTAGAAGTACTCACTCGACTCCCTGCACCATGTGTGCAGATTCAGGTATTTTGGAAGCTTAGCTGAGCTAATTGCTGCTTCGGAGTGTTATTGGAGTGGTCGAGGTAGCTGCCTGGTGTCCGCGGGACCAGACTCTTCCCTCCTTTTTTCCTGTTGTTTGATTATTCCGCGTAGATTTAGATTATGTAGATTTTTCAGCATTGTTATGCTACTCTAGTAGAGGCTCTAGACTCGTGACCCCAGGTCTTTGAGAAGTTATGTTGTTCTGTGAGATTTTCGGGATACTTTTATAACTATCAGTTTATTTTGGTTTCCTTCACTATTAATGACTTAAAATAAATGGTTTATGAGCTCTAAGCTCGGGTTGAGAGTGAAATTGGCCGGGCTTGCCTAGCAGTTGTGTTGGGCGCCATCACGACCAGGGTTGGGGTCGTGGCATTTCTGCACCCTAGAGAACATACCCTAGGGAATATTGGTGAGAATATTCCAAAATACCCTTAATTGAGCCTACACTGTTGCAACAACTATTCGTCATTTATCCGCTATCTGTCGTCTCTCGTAGGGCATCCCGCTTACGAAGATCTCATCTTCCATTGCCTTTGTCAAATGGTTGTGGTCGACCAAATTTGGACTCATACAGTTAGTCCCTCCGCTTGTCGAGGTCGCAATTTGGCGCGTCCTAGATAAGTAGACACCGTCCATCCTTCATGGAGAAATTTAGTTTCGTGGAGCATTATGACTTGGCCAACAGTGGGGGGTAAACGGGCTTAATAAGACTCTGGTAGTGTGTCTTATCGAGAAATAACGTCATCTCCATATGCGTCATCATTATGCGTGTTTTCGAGACAGGGGCTGACGGCTTGTCGATTCGATTTTGGTGCCATCCTGCAATTTTTCGCCTCTATTCTAGTGCTACTCTATGGCCTTTTCCTTTGATTCCGATGCTACCCAATCCTATAAATAGGGGAGGGTTTGTTTTTCCAAAATTTCTTAGCCATTTCATCTCTTGCCCTTCTTTTATACCTCTCTCGTGTTTAACGTTTTCTTCGCTTCTTCTTCTTCTTCTTCTTCTTCTTCTTCTTCTTCTTCTTCCCTTTTTCGTTCTTAGCGCTCTCTACCACTTTACCATATTATCGCCAAGGAGATTCCTAGACCACACCGGTCTCGATAAGGGGTTTCTAGCAACACTCCGATATCCGTGGCACCCCCTTTTAGCGATGAGGGCATGATGGCGGAGGAAGGGGATAGCTTCCCTACCGTCATCGTCGTTGCTTCCATGATACCCTATGTCTCGAAGTGATTTTCTCAAAGATCCTCCTCCTATTCTTATCCGTGTATTCTCCGAAACAGAGCAAGTTCACATTGATGCTCTCCGTGCAAAGTATAACATCCCCGCCCATGTTGATAGGGTTCCAGCAGGGAGGGATTTTGTGGAAGCTCATAGGCCTGGGTACTATGCCTTTTGTGATCGGTCATTCCTTCCCCGGCTCAACTTTCTCCGTATACGCTTAAAATACTCATGTTGCTAACTAAATACGCGGAGTTCGCGGGGTGTGAGGTTACAGTTCACCACCTTTTGCACTTATTTTCGCCCAACTTTCATAGGGGTACCATGGTTAATTTGAGGCACTAGGGGATAAAAGGACCGGAAGTTGGGACCGATGATCGGGCGAGTCGAAGTTTTGGCATAAGTACTTCTTTGTCAGAACTGCCCATATCGTGTCTGACCTTGCTAGGTTTCTAGAGCGATGGAATGAGAAACGTGATTATCACCACTTATTTTACCTCCCCCCCTGTTTTTGTTTCTTCTTCATTTACCTTAGTGTTTGTTTACCTCTTATTTGCAGCTATGAGACGCCCACCTCGTCCTATTGTAGGTATAAGGGATTGGGTAGCCCGTCTGCTCCCCCATGTAGTGGAGACTCGAGACTGGGCCTACTTTCGTAAAATGCTTCAGGTCGAGAGTCTCGTCTGGTAAGTGCTTTCCCTCATATCACTCGTTGATTGTATGTTGTTGCTTATTGATACAACTTTTTTCGATAACAGGTCGGGGATCTTCTAGGCGTAGGGCCCCAGTCCCTGCATTTTAACAGGCTATTGTTGCTGCAGGGATGCAGTTTACACTGAGTGAGTCCATCCGGGAGGGCCGGGCTCAGCCAATACAGATAGGGGATCCTTCTCCCGAGATGGTCATGAGGGAAGAGACCTCTTCCGTGCCGGCCCATCACCCCGCAGACAAATCCTCTGATGGGGACGAGTGTTAATACCCAATTTTCCCCTGTATATTTTTTTATATGCAAAATACTTTTAAAACAGCATATCTGTGCATATATAAGTGTGTCCAAATGTTTTAGTATTTTTCCTAATTTAAAAAAAAATTAAATCAATTTATTTCCCTATTTTAGATATAAAAAAACCAATAATTATTCCTCAAATTATCATTTTTGTGATTAACTTATATTATTCTCATATTCATCCCGAAATCTAGCTCAGGTAATTTTTGCATATTTTTACAAATTAATTTAGTATTTTTAAAGTTAAATTACATATAATTACAATTTTAGCCTATTTTAAGATTTGAATAGCGTTTACAATTATAAAATTTATTCCAGTATTTTTAATTTAATGATTATATATTACGTATTAATATAGTTCCTTCAATTTATTTCGAAAAATCATTTTACTATTTTTATAAATTTAAAAGGGAAAAGTGGCTATTTTACTGTTTTGAATTAGTTTCTTCACTCTGTTTGCTTTGAACTTTCAACTGTATTTGCTTGCTTTTTCATGAGTTTCTGAAAGAAATCTCTGAGCCTGTTTGACTACATATTTCCTCATCTCTGTACTTGATTTGAGGTGGAAACCCTAGAATTTGGGGGTTCTGCCGAGGTTTGATCATATGATTGAACTAGGGTTTTGTTTGAGAACCCTTGACTATTTCTGAGTCTATGAACTAAGTTTGGACTTCTTTGTTTGCATACAATTCTGAACTTTCTTTTTTAATTTCTTCTACGTTAGACTCTTCTACTGATTGGTATGCTAGTTCTTCGTGTTTAAGCATGTTTGTATATTTTTATACGTGTGATGAATATTTCTCCAAAAAGGTTTTCCAACTTTTAATTGATTCAGAATCCTTTTTAGGTCTGATTGATTGATACTGATTTTCCTTAAGTTAAAATCTTTCCCATCTTTTTGACTTTGTTCATTCATACAAAATCTTTAATTTTTGATTTACTAGTTGTTAATTATTTTCTTTCCTTAAATTGTGAAATCGTGTACTGTCAAGACCTTGTCCTTAAATAAACCTCTATGTATTTACCCCTCTTGTACTGCTTTGAAAAGGTGTTTGATTAATCTCTTTCCTTAATTATTTTTACTCGTTTGAAATCAGAATCCCTTAATTAAAGGGAAACTTTGTGTAATTGATTTTCAAACTATTTTCTTACCTATTTCTGCTTGCTTTCTACACTATAAATACATGACCTTCTTTAACACAACATACGATCAACATACTTTACATACTTCAAACACTTATAATCTCACATTTCTCTTCTAAACTCATAGCATTCTGACTACTTGTTTGCATTTTGGCTTTACAAGACTAATGCTTTCCTTTGCTTGTTTCCTTGAGACTGGTATGTTCTAGTTTTGGTTTAAGCATCATCCCAATGTGTTTACTTATAGCTTTACATCCATGTCTATTTACTGTTTATATGGAGTTTAAATGTCAATTAGCATGTTAATTTCCTTTCATCTGTTTCAACTGTGAATCCCTGCACCCCTGTTTCCCTCTATGTGTTTTGAGTTGTAATTTAGAACATGGCAATATGCAAGTTATTGCCCATGTTTGGACTTGATCCCTTTGGGGATCCTAACTCCCAAAAACAATGTGTTCTAATAGGCTGGTGGGGTGTGCCAGAATTTTCTATTGCTAGGTATGCCCACTAGCCTGTCTTTTCCACTTCCCTTTTTCCCCTTTTCAAAATTCCTTATATGCACTTACACTCATTCCTAGTTTCTAATTTCTTCCCTTTCCTGTGAGCCATGCCTTGGGATCTTGAGCTTTCTCTGAACTTGGACACTTGAGGGCTGACCCTTCCACACTGCACTATGACTCAATCCTGCAATGTATTTGGGTGTGAGCACTGCCTGGAGTCCATTTGAGGCTCTTAGGGAACTCTAACACATCCCAAATGAGAAAAAGGCTTTGGATCTTGATCTTTAGAGTTGGTTTACTTCATGCTTCAGGCGGAAAACCTGAATTAGGCTCTCCTTGGTTGTAATTTTAATTTTTTCTGATGTAGTTTTCTTTATTTTATTTTTTTGGACGGGAATAATTTTGTAATAAACCTCTGGGGTGATTAGTGAAAAGGGAAAGGTAATCATGCATGCAAAAGGGTAGATATCATGCTCATAGGGAATTACTACACTTCTGTACTCATGTATCTTGTCTACAGCTTTGCACGATTTCATATCACACGTATATACCATATCTATAGGGATTCTGCATCTCCATATAGATACCATGTCTATAAGGAATTCTGCATTATCACATGTAAATACCATGTCTATAAGGAATTCTTCATTATCACATGTAGATACCATCGCTATAAGGAATTCTGCATTATCACATGTAGATACCATGTCTATAAGGAATTCTGCGTTATCACATGTAGATACCATGTCTATAGTTTTCTGCATCATCACATATAGATACCATGCCTATAAGTTAACCAGAAATTCAGACTCTACATATGCATTAGTCACTAGGCAAACCTGTTTATAGGATTAAAAACTAACAACATTCAGACACCATGCCCATTTTTGCACTCTTGCTACGCCTGTAAAAATGTTTAAAATCAGTAATGCCTAGAGATCATGCCTACAAGAGCTATCAACCAAAGCTTAATCGTTCGTTCTCTTATAAGTCTAAAATCAGTAGTAGCAATGCTTAACGTTTGTAGCATTTATGTTCCTGTAATTGACAATTTCTTTCCCTTAAAATCAATATACTTCTTTTCTGAAACTAATAGATATCATGCCTATAGGTTTTGTTTAACACTTCGGCAAGACATAAGGTAACTTATAAAATTGAATAAGATTTTATTAACTACAACCAGCAGGCATGCCTGATTCGGTCTTCTTATCTGAAATATGTAATAGATCAGTCTGCCACAACTCTTAAGTTTAATCATACCCTAATCAGTACGTGTAATACATGCCAAAACTATATGCTTCTCTTTGTTTTAAGGAGGTTTGTTTGGGCCTTTCTATCTGTTATGTGCTTCTCTCCCATATTTGTTACATATGTGTTTTGGTTGTTGTTGATACCCAATTTTTTCCGTATAAATTTTATATACAGAATACTTTCAAAATAATATGTGTATGCATATATAAGCGTTCCCAAGTGTTTGGTATTTTTCTAATTTTTAAAATTAATTTATTATCTATTTTAGCAGTACAAAATCCAATAATTATTCCCAAAATCATCAATTTTGGTGAATAGTTTTTTTTGAGCCAATCAATTGTATTGCATTGGAAGATGATCCATGTCTTAATATAAAATGTACAAGCTCCTCCACCCAAAGTTTGCTTTTTGAAATTCCAAGAGGCATGCATGTGTGGAATCCCACATTTGTCTCCTTAATTTAATGAAGCGTGTGTGTTTCATTGTCCTTTGCTGATAACAGGCGTGCAATTTGTTTACTCCACGCCATGTTCATTTGTTTAATCTCCCAATGCGAATGTCTACATTGTCCATCCTCGATTTAGTGAGCATGCACTTTTCCATGCAGTCCTTAGCATGTGCATTCCACCTCCATGCTTTTCAAACCAAGCGTGCATACAGAGTAACATGATGTCCAGCATAAAATATAATCAGTGCTTTCACGCATATTTGCTGCTACTGGTGGTCATAAGTGCACATGTCAAAGACTAAACAAATTGACGACATGGCTGGAGGAAACTCCTCTTTCCAAAGCTCAGTGCGTCCATTTACTCCCAAAGTATTTCCCAGCTCCCTATATTAATAGTCTCTCCATGTGGATGAATATGCCAATTGACTTCACTATCTATCCAAAAGGTAGCCTCTATTATTGTCAAAAAATTGTATGTGTCCATTTTACTCACTAATGATTTTCTTTCCTGGGAATGAACACTAGGTGCTAATACCACCCAAAGAGAGTAAATAACTAAGCAAGGCATGGTACTTTTATCAGTACCTGCAAAATAGAACACATGGTTAGATAAATCCAGGTATGTTGAGACCTCCTCCCAAAGTATTTGATATTTGCATTTGTTGTTTATTCCTCTTCTGCTTTTTGTTCTCCTTTTCCAGCTTTTCCTTTTAATTCCTTCTAGCTTGCTACTCCAGCTTGTTGCTCCCTTTTTTGTTAACCTCTTGCAACTTTTACTCGTAGATATGGGCATTGTGATTTATCATCATTCACTATCTTTCTTCCTTGAATGTCCAGCTCCCAGAAATTATGTGCTTCAATGATCCCATGGTCTAGAGCATAATTAACCAAATGATCTGCAAGTTTGTTCCCTTCTCTGAGTGTATGTGAGACAGTCACATTACTCCTATTCATCATGTCTTTGATTTTCTATACTGCTTCTGCAATACTCCACGGAACAACCCACTATTCAGTTATTACTTTTATCAGGACCATTGAATCTGTATGAACTTTAATTAGGATATAATCCTTTTCTACACAATATCTCAATTCTTCCAGTAGTACACTTGCCTCCACAACAATGTTTTAAACTTCTTAAATTTCCTTTCCATAGGCATATAATACATCCCCTTCTTCATTCCTCAATACATATCCAATAGAACTTCTGCCTGGATTTCCCCTAGAAGCCCCATCTGTGTTTACTTTGATCCAACCTTCCTTAGGACATTCCCACAATAACTTAGTATACTGTAACTTAGGTTTGTAATTCTCCACCATATCGAGTAAGTCTGGCCATTTATGAGGTACATTCCGCATGTCTGGTTTTCTGAATCTGACTAAGGATTGTATAGTCGATGATATCTGATAAATCACTCTACTAACTGTGACTGCATCTCCATATTTGTAGTTATTCCTTCTTTTCCACAATTCCCACACTATCACTGATGGTAAAGCCTGAAGAATAGGTTGTAGTCGAGGTAAGACATTAGCTGTCCAACATCTAATTATAGCCTAGTGAAAAGAAATTCCATCTGTTGCAATCCCTGCTGGTCCCAAAAATAATTTCCATACTTTTTTGGCAGGACTTGATGTAAAGAACAAATGTTGTATTGTTTCTTCATTTGGTTCTACACAACACCAGCACTTTGATGCCATTGAGTACCCCACCCTTCTGAAGAAATCATCCAGAGGTAATTTGTTTCTCCATAATTTCCACATGAAAAATGCAATCTTAAAAGGGAGACCTTTCACCCAGATTTTTATATATGCATTACAGGGCTCGTTCCTTCTTCTCAAGTATTCCCATGCTGACTTCACACTGAACTCTCACCTAGTCTCAAGCATCCATACATGTTTGTTAAGAACAAACTCCATTGTTGGTGGTTTTAAGTTTTCCAGAATATGAGTGGCAAGATCAGTTGGTAAGATCTCCTTGAGCAGCTCCTCATCCGATTGTCCATTTTGTACCACATCATAAATGTTTTGAATTGACTCATCGCAGGCAAAATCTGATGGTGTGACAAAATATAGAGCTCCCAGGCCTGTCCAATTTTCGAACCAGAATAATGAAGATCCCTTCTTAGGTTTCCATAGTATTTGAAGATCAATATGATCTCTACATTCAAGCATCTTCCTCCACACATGAGATCCACATCTCCAAGGTACTATCATAGGATTGAGCTTTTTGCAATATTTTTGACTTATAAATGCACTCCACAGGGTTGGGTTTGTCCTGAAATTCCACCATAATTTGCAGAACAATGATGTGGACATATCATGTAAGGATCTGAATCCAACACCACCTTCTTCACATGGTAAACATAGAGTGTTCCAAGATTCCCAATGTCTGCTTGATACACCAACCGAGTTACTCCAAAAATACTGTGCAAAAATTTTGTGTAATCGATTAATCACATTTGCAGGGGGATTTACTGCTGATAACATGTGTATAGGCATACTTTGAAGTACACTAGTTATAAGTACTGCCCTTCCACCTATTGATAGTAACTTCCCTTTCCAATTCTGCAGCCTGTCCATTACCTTTGTGATGAGCTCCTTGTAATAATCCATCTTCCTTCTGAGATAGAAAATTGGACATCCTAGGTATGTGAATGGAAAATTTTATTTAGATATACCAGTGATCCTCTGTACCTTGTCCATCACTTCTGCACTACCTGATTCATGTAAATAAATAGCTAATTTTGTCCTGTTAATTAACTGACCAGATGCATCTTCATAAGCTTTCAAGACTTCCATCACCAGTCTCAAATAAGTAGCATCGGATGAAGAAAAAATGATTGTATCATCAGCATAAGCTGGATGATTGATCTTTGGACTCCATTTTGGCATTCCAAATCCAAAAAATTCTAGGTTGGTATGTAATGCATTCAAACCTATTGACATTGCTTCTGCTGCTAAGATAAACAAAGTAGATGATAATGGGTCCCCTTGTTTCACGCCTCTGGTTGATCTGAAAAGACCATAGGATTGTCCATTAATTAGCACTGAGTACCATTTATTAGAGACAACTCCAAATATCAGGCCTATAAACCTTTCT
This sequence comes from Nicotiana glauca, assembly GCA_026770625.1. NCBI lineage: Eukaryota > Viridiplantae > Streptophyta > Magnoliopsida > Solanales > Solanaceae > Nicotiana > Nicotiana glauca. The sequence goes on from MU746875.1 coordinate 39,983, forward strand.
TCAAATCCCATCTTCCTTAAAGCCTTTGTCAGAAAGAGCCAAGACAATCTATCATAAGCTTTCATCATGTCCAGCTTTAGAACAACATTAGGTCCTGCCTTAGTCCTTAATCTGATATCAGTAACTATCTCTTGAGTTAGCAATACATTTTCTACTATGCTTCTCCCCTTGACAAAGCCAGCCTATTCTTCTGAAATCAGGTTTGGTAGCATTCTAGCCATTCTTTCATGTATTACTTTAGAAAATACTTTGTTGATGAAGTTGCTCAGGCTAATAGGTCTCATATCAGAAAATGTTTCAACTTGTTTCTTTTTTGGTAGAAATACTAGGTTTGCGTGAGTGATGAATCTAGGAAGTTCATGGCCATTGAAGAATGCCTTTTTCATCTCCACTATGTCTTCCTCAATTATATCCTAGCAACAGTGGAAGAAGCAACCAGTGAATCCATCTGGTCCTCCCGCACTTTCACCATTTAGCCCCAGTACTGCAAGCTTAATCTCCTCTCTTGTAGGCTGCTGCATCAATGACATATTCTGCACACTGTCTACCATTGAAGGTACGTTCTCTGTTATCCTAAAATCTGTAGGAGCTGAACCCTCATGAAATTGGTTTTGAAAAAATGTCAAAGCTTCTTCTGCTATTTCAAAATTTTCCTCCAACCAGTTTCCCTCTGAGTTTTGAATCCTTTTTAATTGTAGTCTCTTCCTTCTACCATTCACTTGTGCTAGGAAAATTTTTATATTCCCATCTCTATATTGAAACCATTTTATACCAGCCTTCTGCTTCCACAACTCCTCTTCTAGAGCCAGGTATCTGATCAGTTCTAATCGAACTTTCTGCAGCCTTTGTCTGCTTTGTTGTGTAGGATTTCTTTCAAACTCTGCCTCGTGAACAAGCACCACTTCCTCCAAGCCTGCAATTTTCTGAAAAATATTCCCATATGTATTTCTACTCCATGAAGATAGATACTTTTTCAACCTCTTCAGCTTCTGATTAAACATAAAGAAAGGATCCCCGATAAAATCAACTCTCCAATTCTCCTTCACTACATCCTTGAAAGTAGGATGTTTTGTCCAGAAGTTAAGAAATCTAAAAGACTTCTTAAATGGAATAACATTAGTGTTACATGTCAGTTCCATAGGACTGTGATCAGATCCTGTTTTAGATAAATGAGTGACTTCAATTGTAGAAAACATCTGTTGCAATTCCAGATTTGCCAAACATCTGTCAAGTCTCTCAAAAATGCAATCATTTTCAGCTCTCCCATTCCACCAAGTGAATATACTTCCTTTAAAGCCTAAATCTGTGAGGTTACGTGTATTGACACAATGCCTAAAATCATTTACGTTATTCATTGATACTGGCAATCTACCAAACTTCTCCTCTTCATCCCAAATAACATTGAAATCTCCTGCCACAAGCCATGGCAAAGTCATGTCCCTTGCAAGGTAATACATACTATCCCATAGTTCAATTCTTCCTATGGGGTCACACTTAGCATAAACAAATGTGACAATGAAAGAGGTTTGAGTATCCATATTTGTTAGCTTCATCGTCAACTGCTGTTTTGCATTAATCATCACCTCTACACCATGATCCTCATCTACAAAAACCCATATCTTGTTCGAAATATTAGAGAAGGCCTGCAGCATACCAATTTTCCTCCTGTATGTTTCTAGCTTCCTCTGATTCTGCATTGGTTCCATGATTCCTATGAAATGATAATGATGTTGCATGTGCATAGTTATAAGCCTCTCAAATGCTTTCTTTGTATTCACTAGCCTCACATTCCAAATGATAGCATTCATCATTAATTGTGGGATTTGGTTAGGGTCCTTCGTGTTTGAACCCCAGGAACTGAACTTTGAATCTCCCTTGTATTTTTCTTCTTTCCTCTACGTCCTGATCTGCATTTGTCCATGTGCCTAGGTGAGAGATCACCTTGCCTTGCCACATTTTTAAAATTTTGTGTAGTAGATTCATCGCCAAGATCTTTTCCTCTGCCATCATTCAACTCCTCTACTTCCAAATTTTCCTTTGGTTCTGTCAACTGCTGCTGGACATTAGTAGGAATCATGTCTGTGTTTCTCTTCTCCTGAACTGACTGTCCTATTGCTGCGACTTGTTTATCTGCCTTGCTTCTTTCATTTTATTCGTTGTGACATGATTGGATGGAGTCTGCTACATTAATCCTCCCAGCTCCATCTTCCTTCTGATCCTTAGTTATTTTAAGTTCCTCTTGACAAGTTGCTAAATCCTTTTCTCCAGCAGGTTTTTCAACAGCTATATTAGGTTTAGCTGGAGGTAAAATGTTGCTAGGATTAGGACTCAAAATTTTATGATTATCAATCTCCTTTTTTGTTGTTTGCTTATTCTGTCCTTGCACACTCTCTTCCTCATTGACCCTGATGCTTTCACTTGTTTGTTCCTTGTTTTTATTGTTGACACTTTGATCTTCCTTATCATTTTCTTCATCTGATGATTCCTCTTCTCCACTAGCACCCTCTGGTAGTGCACTTTCATCTGGATCCTCGTCATTTTATTTATTCCAAACTGTTCTACCATCAAACTGCAGTCTGCTATCATGATTAGCCACCTTTAACATTGCATCAATCTCAGTAGCCTGCGATGGAATCTCCTGACATGATTGGCAACATGATTCTTCTTGAATGTTCTGCTGATCCAAGCTGTTGTAGATTCTTCTTGACTGCCTTCACCTATTGCATTCTCCTTTTCATTATGAATAATTTTCTTGCCTGTCTTTGATGTACTTCCTGCTCCAGTAGATTTTGGTGTAAAATGAGCTGCTTTAGGATTTAGACCTCTTGCATTGTTAGTATTAGATTCTGATGTTGTTGAAAAAACATTTTCTTTCATAACAACCTATTGGTTATTGTCTTCCTCATCACCATCTTGGTCTTCTAATGCTGCAAACCTGTTATTTATCTGAATCTGTGTATTATCTACTACATCATCTGAAGAAACTTCCTCTCTTGTTTTTCCATTTCCTTGCTGATCATTATTTTGAACTGGTACAATTTCCTTACCTACTGCATCACGATTTTGCTGATTACTAACAGCCACTTGAGGCTGCTGTACATTATCCTGAGCTGGCTTGAAATCCTTTGACGCTGCAACATTATTTTGAGTGGACTATCAGATCCTTGCAGCTGCTGCCCTTTAGATGAATCAACTGGTACAATTTCTTTCCATGTAATCACTTGATTTCCATTGTTCTTGATACAATTGTCTATAACTTCCTTCCATTGTTCCCCAGGTGGATTGACATTACCTACAACTTTCCCATTTGTTATGATCATTAATGGTTGATTATGAAGCAACTGAGTCTGCCCCTTTTTATTTTCAGCACCTTGCTTGCTTTGATGATAAAGTGATAATTCTGGATGAGAGTTCCGACATTCAAAATAATCATAACCTTGCAATCTGCATTCCTTGCAATACTTATCATACTTGATGTTTATCCATTCCGTCCTTGTTTCACCTGAAGCTTCATTAAAAATGTCCATTCTTACATTTTTGGGGTGGTCCGCTAACAAGTCTACTAGAACTTTGACCCTCGCACAACTAGGTCATGTTTTATTTATAGTAGCCATGTCCAAATATAACGGTTTCCCAATAGTAGAGGCAAGTGAAAAAATACACTCTTTTACAAAGTAAGTAGGTAATAAACCTAGAAAAGAGATCCAAGCCATAGCCATTGGAGTTTCTTCTCCTGCCTTAAATTTCACATCATATATGAGAGGTCGAATTTGGTATTCTTGGCCATTCTTGTCCTTGACGTATTGAGTTCCTTTAGACGTAAAATCAATAAAATCCTGCCACAACATCATACGTATAAGGACATGCCTGTCCTCAAATAGCCAATACTGCATTCACCCTTTATTCCACATTGTGATGGTACAATTCGACGAATCTCACTCACTTCTGGCCATCCATATGCAAACTTACCAACTACTGCATATTGAAGCCCTTTAATCACATTCATGCATTCCACTTCTGCCTCAGTGAAAATAACTAATGGATGACCATTAACAAAGGCTGCTCTTCTTAAAGGGATTGGATCAACAGTAGTTTTCTCATTTGCGTTGCTTTGTATGCTCGCATTAATTGTGTTTGGTTTAAGAATGTTTGAGTAATCTAATGGTGTTTTTGTCTATGTGCTATTGTTAGGTACGATAGTAGGAGCTTGTGGAGGAAATCCAGCCATCGGAGGAGGCTGGCCTCCGGAAGAGGAGGCCATTGATGACCTCAATGTAGCTCAAAACCAGAAGGAACTCACCTGCTCGCAAGGAATGATCTTTGTAGTTGCTAGCTGAATGTATTTTCTTCTCTTAAAAATGTAATTGTAGTACGCTACAGTGATCCTTAATCCTTGAAGTTTATGACCAATCCTTTTACGTATAATTAAGCACATAGACTAGCTTCTTCAATATAGGATTATAATATGGTTGCCCAATTTTCCACAGTAGCTAAAAGAAATGAGATGGAACCCCAAGATGCACTATTTCTCTCTCTAGTATCCAATTCCAATATACAACAATATATATGCTATAACTTTGATCCAAGTACCTCTTTGAATCCCAGGAACTCTTCAACACTCCAGAAAAATGGTGAATCAGTAGAACAAATCACGTTAAAAAATAACTTGGTTGAATTGTTGGAATTAATCGTTGCTACAGTGACTTTCGAAAATCTGAGAATCAAAATAATTGATATACATCCATGTATTTCTTCAACAATCCATTAACTTGAAAGAAAATCAGAATAAACACGCTACAAAGAAGAGTAACGAAGCAGTTTTGCAAGAAAAACTAAACGCTACAGTAATTTGAAAACGAATTTTAAGATCTCTTACAAATGGTTAAAGATTCGAAGGTGAAACCAAATGGAGATTGTGCACAATGAGAAGATGAATCTTTTGACACTAAACTTGCGAGAATCCACCTTCGGATGTAGGATTTATGGCTGATGGATAGTGACGAAATCACTATTTAATTTAAATTGTCCCGTATGGTGAATAGTTTATTTCATTCCCATATTTACACCAAAATATAGTTAAGTAATTTTTGTATATTTTTGCGAATTTATTTGGTATTTTTAAAGCTAAATTACATATAATTACAGTTTTAGCCTATTTTAACATTAATAACACTTTATAATTGTAAAATTGGTTTCGACATTTTTAAATCAATATTTATATATTATTAGTTTGCTCAGTAGTTTCAATTTGCTTTTAAAATTATTTTTTACTATTTTTTATAAAATAAAAGGAAAAACTAGCTATTTCACATTTAGCCCTATTTCATTTCAATTACAACCCTATTTAATTTCAATTACAACCCTATTTCATTTCAATTTTAGCCTTTAAATCGACCCAATCCCAACCCCAATTAGACCAGCCCAATTTCATTTTTTTACCCGGCCCCGACCCAATTTAAAATTCGCCCTGTTCCTATTATTAATCCAGGCCATTGATCATTTTGATCAATGTCCATAATTTACCTTTCCATAATTAAACTTAAACGACCTACCCTAATCCCTCATTTCCACCTCTCAGCCGCCTTTGAATCCCGGACTCTCTCAAACTCTCTCAAAGCTCTTTCGAACCCTAGCCTCCTCCTACCCCTTTCAAACGCCTTTCACCTGAATCCATGGCTTCTCAGGCCATGGATGGTTGGTACTCACCTCCCTCCACCATCAAACCATGGTTGTTCGAAGCTTCGAGACCTGACCTCGATGTTTCTCCTTCAGATCCTCTCAAATTTGCAGTTCTATAGCTTCTCCGGCCTGCTCCGACTTACCTAAAGCATTAGGAGCCTGATTCTAACTCATCCGACTCAAGATCGGAACTTCTTCCAAGCCTTTCTCATTTCTAGGGTTTCTTTAAAACCTTCTTTTCAAAATCTTTTGTCCTCGATTTAGGGTTTCTGAAAGGTTTTTCAAGACATCTTTCTAATTATTCTTATTCTTTTCTTTATGTGTGTTTGTCTATATCATGCTCTTGTGATTTCTTCTTACTCCGTATGTATTGTCCTGCTTTCTTTTCCTGCTATGCATGTTACTCCTGTGTTCATGTGTTAATCCTGGTTATGTTTCTACTACATATGTTTACTATTGAGTTCTTTGATTTTTTTTGGTTGCTTTACTGAACTCTATTCATGTTCTTGCTAAACATATTGCTGCATCTACTCTGGCATAAGTTTGTATCATCTCTTTCTTCTGAAATTTTTTAAGTTCCGAGTTTTCTCAAACATGTTCTCCATGATCTTAAATCAACCTTCTTTCTTTGTATCATGTATGTTGGTTTCTCATGAATCTCTGAAAGAGACCTCTAAGCCTGTTATTTGTATTCTCATCTCTGCTTCTGATTCAAATTGAAACCCTAGAATTTAGGGTTTTCTTTGGCAACTTTGATTTCGTGTTCGAGTTAGGATTCCACTTTGAGACCCTGAACTCTCAGACTCATTATGAATCTACGAACTGAACTTGAATCCCCTTGCTTATGATTTTGAACATGACGACTAACATGACGACTCCTTTTGTTTGATTTGTCTGCTTTATATATGACAAATTCTTCTTTCAAAAGGGTTTTGCCAACTACTAATTGATCCTGAATTCCTTTAACGGGGGTTTAATTTTTTGTTACTGATTTCCTTTAAATTAAACCTTCTTTACCTTTATCTGACTGGGTTCATTCGAGTAAAAACCTGTAACTTTGATTTTACTAGTTGTTTGATTGATTCCCTTTACTTATTTTCACAAACCAAGTAAATATTGGACTTTTTCCTTAAATAACTCCTATGTTTTACCCTTTACTCTACTGCTTTGAGAAATATTTGTGAACAATTCTTTCCTTAATTGTCTTTACCCGTTTGAAATCAGATTCCCTTAATTAAAGGGAGATTGATTTCAATGTTATTTTCTTACTTGTTCTTACTTGTTTGCTGCACTATAAAAAGGGCACGACCCTTCTATACCTAGACAGACATCGATTATTGAACACTTCAAATTCAATATTCTCACACTCTCAATTACAATACTCTTTCAATAGTCTACTCTCTTCTGAGGTCTCTTGTACTGTTTGCTTGCAATTTGGCTTACAAGACTTCTGCTTTCACTTATTTGTTTCCCTGAAACTGGTATGTCTCAATTTGATTTAAGCTTCTTCCCTATGTGTTTATTTTACAGTCGCTATACTCTTGTCTACTTTATTGTTCATGATCTATAATGAATATGCTACTTTCTCTTTGCATCTTCTGTTTGTTGTGAATTCCCCATACCCTCACTCCCTTCTATGTATGTGAGTTAAGGCTCATGGCCTGGCAGTATCCATATTGCTGCCCAGGTCTGAACCTGATCCTCAATGGATACTAACTCCCAACTTTGTCTAACAAGCTGGTTAGGGGTGTGCCAACACTCCTGATTGCTGGGTATGACCACCATCCTGTCATGGCCTTCCCTAACTCCCCCCTCTATACACTTGCACTTACTCTTAGACTTTAAGTTCTGGCCCCCTCCTATGAGCCTTGCCTTGGGACCTTGAGTTCCCTCTAAACTTGGACATTTGAGGGTTGGCCCTTCCATACTGCACTATCTTCATTCTGTAATATATTTAGGTTGTAAGCACTGCCCGAAGTCCATATGAGACTCTTAGGGAACTTTGACACATCCCAAATAAGAGAAAGGCTTTGGAAATCTGATCTTGGAAGTTGGTTTATCTCATATTGTTAGACCTTGAGTCTGAATTAGGCTGTTTGGTTATAGCTTAAATTTCTGATGTAATTTTACTTTTTCTGATTCATTTTGGCCTGTAATATTTTGTAATAACTTATGGGTTCTAGTAAAAAAGGGAGGGTCACTCATGTATGCAAGTGGTAGACAGCATGCGCATAGGTGTTTCTATTTACAAATTCTGCACTTATGCATACCATATAGAAATCCCGCCTATTTACAAATTCTGCACTTTTGCATATCATATAGAAATTCTGCCTACTTGCAAATTTCGCACTTATGCATATCATATAGAAATCCTGCCTATTTACAAGTTTATGCACCTCTGCATTCCATATAGAAATCCTGCCGATAAGTTTCCTGCAATTCTGTATATAGAGATCATGATTATAGGTTTTCTGCACTTCTGCATATACATTTGTCATTAAGCAAACAATCTATAGGTTAAAATAATAACAAGTTGCATCTTAGATCCCATGCCTATAGGATTCTTGCATCCCGATAATCGTTTTAAAATTAATAACGCTTAGAATTCATGCCTATAGGAGTAACAGTTTGAATCTGATTCGTCTACAAATCTAAAATCAGTAGTAATATCGTTAATATTTGCAGAATTTATTGTTTCTAAAATCAGTAACCCTTCTTTAAAATCAGTATTCTTCCACATAGTTAGATATCATGCCTATAAGTTTTACCTAGGCAAGCCAGTAGGTAATTAATTAACTGTGTCAGTCTTTGATAAACTACAACCAGACGAGGCCTAATTCAGACTTCTCATATGAGAAATATATGATAAATCAGCCTATCCTAGCGCTTTAAATTTAATTCAGACCATAACTAGTATCTGAAGTCATGCTAGACAATTTACTTTTTTGAGTGAGGAGGCCTGTTTGAGCCTTTATACTGCTATGCATTTCCCCCTTAATTGCTTTATATGTTTTGTTTGTCGCATTAGAATTTACCCTTTTAAACTCTGAGAAGCCCCAGTTTCCTTCCCTTTTAGGACTCGTAGTCCCAAATGCCTCTGGATTGATAGGATTGGGACGGGTAATAGCATGCAATAAGTAACGATACTATTCCACGTTTTAATACCTTAACGGGGTGGGAAAGGTATATATGGACGTGATGACTGGTGCGCTAATACACGTGCAACCCCTCTTCTGAGGAGTGATTACCGGGTATTGCATTGATGTGATCCATATTATTTCTAAACCTAGGACCCCCCTTTCCCTTTACTTGTTTATGCGTACTTTTAGAATTGTTTAAGCTATTTCTTTAATCCCGTGGACGAAGAATACGAACCCCTAAAAATGTATTTTCCTGACGAGGAGGTATCCTTCATAAGAGAAGACATTTAGAATCCTATGATGGCTGGAGAATGTTTTTCGACGGAGCAATGAATTTAAAAGAAGTTGGCATATGAGCAGTCTTGATATAAGAAACTGGCCAGAATTATCTGGTGTCTGCAAAACTCAGATTCCCGTGCACCAACAACATGGCCAAGTACGAAGCCTGCATCTTGGGACTCAAGATGGCCATTGACATGAACATACAAGAGTTGCTGGTAATTGGGAATTCAGTCTTGCTTATACATCAGGTTCAAGAAGAATGGGCAGCTAAGAATTCCAAGATACTCCCATATTTATAGCATGTACAAGATTTGAGGAAGAGATTCACAAAAACAGAGTTTCGGCATGGTCCCAGGGTCCAGAATGAGTTTGCTGATGCATTGGCAACCCTATCATCTATGATTCAACATCCAGATAAGAACTTTATAGATCCTATTCCAATGAAGATTCAGGATTAGCAAGCTTATTGTGCTCATGTTGAAGAGGAAGCAGACGGAAAGTCGTGGTTTTATGATATCAAGAAATACTTAGCAATAGGAGAATACCCAGAGCTTGCAAATCCCACTCAGAATCATACACTTTGGAGGTTATCCAACATCTTCTTTCATAGTGGAGGAATCCTGTATAGAAGGACTTCTTATTTGGGATTGTTAAGATATGTCGATGCAAAGGAAGCATATAAACTGCTAGAAGAAATTCATGCTAGGACCTATGGTCCACATATGAACGGTTTTGTCTTAGCCAAGAAGATACTCTGAGCTGGTTATTTTTGGATGACTACAGAGACAGATTGCATACAGTATGTTCGAAGGTGCCACCGCTGTCAGATCCATGCAGACATGATAAAAGTGCCTCTGAATGAGCTTAATGCAACAAGCTCGCCATGGCCGTTCGCCGCCTGGGGAATGGATGTTATCGGACCAATCGAACCTGCCGCATCAAACGGGCATAGGTTTATCCTAGTAGCAATTAATTATATCACAAAATGGGTTGAAGCAGCGTCTTACAGAGCAATGACCCAGAAAGTCATAGCAGACTTTGTCTGCGACCGTATCGTTTTTCGGTTCGGCATCCCAGAGTCAATCATTACCAATAATGGTTCCAATATCAACAGTGACTTGATGAAATCCATGTGTGAAACCTTCAAGATCAAACACAAGAATTCTACAGCCTACAGACCTCAGATGAACGGAGCCGTAGAAGCCGCCAACAAGAATATCAAGAAAATATTGAGGAAGATGATAGAGAAGCATAAATAGTAGCACGAGAGGTTATCATTCGCTTTATTGGGGTACCGCACCATAGTCCGCACATCAACCGAGGCAACCCCTTATATGCTGGTTTGTGGTACAAAAGCAGTCATTCCCGCCGAGGTAGAAATTCCCTCCTTGAGGATCATACAGGAAGCGGAACTCGATGATGTATAATGGGTAAAGAGTCGCTACGAGCAGTTAGCTCTTATAGATGGGAAGAGAATGAACGCAGTTTATCATGGTCAACTTTATCGGAACAGAATGTCCAAAGCCTTTAACAAAAGAGTCAAACCAAGACGGTTCACACCAGGGCAGCTGGTGTTAAAGAAAATTTTCCCGCATCAAGATGAAGCCAAAGGGAAATTCTCTCCCAATTGGCAGGGTCCATACATGGTTCATCGGGTTCTGACAGGAGGAGCCCTTATACTTGCAGAAATAGACGGAGAAGTTTGGCCAAAACCAATCAATTCAGATACAGTCAAGCGTTACTATGTTTAATCTTCATGTTTTTCCTATATGATGTAATTGGAACTACGTCTGACCTGATTCCTGTTTAAGAGGGGATATGTAGGCAGCCTTATGGGTTCGGTCACAATTCAATAAAACTTTCATTTTCCCCCGCTATTGGAAACTGGGGCAGAATTTTGAGGAGAACCCTTAAAATTCCGAAGTCAATTTCAGCCATTTGTCGCACGCAGTTGTTAGAAGCAGTAACCCTGTAAACTGGGGCAGAATTTTAAGGAGGACCCTTAAAATTCCGGAGCAAGAAAGGTTGCAATATCTTGAACCGCGTCGCAGTCGTCGGTTCATCTAAAGAAAACTATTCTCAAATATATATTTGTGTTATACTTTTTACTAAATCATGCATGTCTATTATCAAAATCGTTTTGTTTAGCAGCTCTACCCCAATGATATCCAACATCACGGAGAATAGAGCCAAGCAGGACGAGCAAAGTCCACAGGGGATACGAGCTAACCTTCCCCTTTACAAAACTAATGATTTTTCTTTGGATGCAGGCACCCGAGTCACAAATCATCAGATATATCTATACTCTCACACTTCTCGGAAATACAACTCTTAGAACCATCACCTACCTACAATTGTTATTCGTACACGATATCCCCAGCAGCCATAATATCACAATCAGCTATCAGCTATAAAGCCATCAGCTAAGAGATTTTACTACTATTCGCCTTTTACTTTCCCGCTTGTATAAGGCTACCATTTTGCCTTAGGAGACTAAGCACTGTCTCCATATGCATTTCCCGCATTATTATGCCTTTCGAGACTAAGCACTCTCTCCATCTACATTTCTCGCATTACATAAGGCTAACATTCTGCCTTCCGAGACTAAGCTTTGTCTCCATCTCCTATATTATATAAGGCTACCTTTCTACCTTCCGAGACTAAGCTCTATCTCCATCCTGCATGGCTGGAATACCGCCACTTTATTTTCATTGCATTAGCTGAAAGATCACCACCTCTATTTTTTCACTTGCATGGCTGAAAGATCGCCACCTTTATTTATGTCTTGTATTGGCTGAAAGATTGCCACCTTTATTGATGCCTTGCATTGGCTGAAAGATCGCCATCTCATTGCATTGGCTGAAAGATCACAATCTCATTGCATCGGTTGAAATATCGTCACCTTTATTTACACTTTCATGGGATGAAATATCGCCACCCTTTATTTTACGTTTTGTATCGGCTGAAAGATCGCCACCTTTTACATCTCATGGGATGAAATATTGCCAAATTGTCCAAAGGCGTCATTGTTCAGAGGCACCATTTTCATAGCCCGAGAACGCCATGCCATGGCCTGAGGATCCCTTTAATCTTTTGCATATCATTATTCAAAGGCATAATGGTTTGGAGGTATCATTCTCATAGCCTGAGAACATCATTTCATGGCCTGCGAATCCTTTATTATACGCTTCATGGCCCAGGACATCATGGTCTGAGGGCGTCATCCTAACCGTCCAAATACAACATTCATGGTCCAGGGGGAACTTGCATCATGTTTAAATTTTGCACCATATATGATTTGTATTGCTCATTTGCAGGTAAACCTGTTGGCAACGACCGTCTCTACAGGAGCGATCCCGCTCCAGTTCCCGCAGCCAACTAGACTTTAACCCTCCTCCCCAACCTGGATATCACGTCCATTTTTGAAAGAATCTCCACCGGCATACTCCGTCGATGGATCCTGAACTACATATGGCCTGATTCCTGTAAAACTAGGGATATGTAAGCATCTCAAGAACCAAAGCACGATCAACTTCTTCTAGCCGTTTCGTTCGGTCAAATTGGCCATCACATCTTTACCCGACAGCTCTTTCATCTTTCCCGGGGTAAAGAGGGGCAGCTGTTGATACCAATTTTTTTCCTATATATTTTATATACAAAATACTTTAAAAATAACATGTATATGCATATATAAGAATGGCCAAGTGTTTGGTATTTTTCTAAGTTTTAAAAGATTGTTAAAATCAATTTATTGTCTATTTTAGCAGTACAAAATCCAATAATTATTCCCAAAATCATCAATTTTGGTGAATAGCTTATTTCATTCCCATATTTACACCAAAATATAGTTAAGATAATTTTTGTATATTTTTGTAAATTTATTTGGTATTTTTAAAGTTAAATTGCATATAATTACAATTTTAGCTATTTTAAGATTAATAACACTTTATAATTGTAAAATTGGTTTCGATATTTTTAAATCAATATTTATATATTATTAGTTGGCTTAGTAGATTCAATTTTCTTTTAAAATTATTTTTTAATATTATTTATAAAATAAAAGAGAAAACTGGCTATTTCACATTTAGCCCCATTTTATTTCAATTACAATCCCATTTCATTTCAATTTTATCCTTTAAATCGACCCAATCCCAACCCCAATTAAACCAGCCCAATTTCGTTTTTTACCCGGCCCCTACCCAATTTAAAATACACCGGTTCCTATTATTAATCCAGGCCGTTGATCATTTTGATCAACGACCATAATTTACCCTTCCATAATTAAACCTAAACGACCTACCCTAATCCCTTATTTCTACCTCTCAGCCTCCTTTGAATCCCAAACTCTCTCATAGCTCTTCGGAACCCTAGCCTCCTCCTGCCCCTTTGAACCGCCTTTCACTGGAATCCATGGCTTCTCAAGCCATGGATGGTTGGTATTCACCTCCCTCCATCTTCAAACCATGGTTGTTCGAAACTTTGAGACCTGACTTTGATGGTTCTCCTTCAGATCCTCTCAGATCTGCAGTTCTATGGCTTCTTCGGCCTGCTCCGACGTACCTAAAGCATTAGGAGCCTGAGTCTAACTCACCTGACTCAAGATCGGACCTTCTGCCAAGCCTTTCTCGTTTTTAGGGTTTCTCCGAAACCTTATTTTCAAAATCGTTTGTCCTCGATTTAGGGTTTCTGAAAGGTTTTTCAAGACATCTTTCTAATTCTTCTTCTTCTTTTTTTTATGTGTGTTTTTTTATATCATGCTCGTGTGATTTCTTATTACTACACACGTATTATCCTGCTTTCTTTTTCTGCTATGCATGTTACTCCTGTGCTCACGTGTTAATCCTGGTTATATTTCTACTATATGTGTTTATTATTGAGTTCTTTGATTTTTTTTGTTTGCTTTACTGAACTCTGTTCATGTTCTTGCTAAACATGTTGCATCTACTCTGGCTTAAGTTTGTATCACCTCTTTCTTTTGAACTTGTTTAAGTTTCGAGATTTCTCAAACATGTTCTCCATGATCTTGAATCAACCTTCTTTCTTTGTATCATGTATGTTGGTTTCTCATGAGTCTCTGAAAGAGAACTCTAAGCCTGTTATATGTATTCTCATCTCTGCTTCTGATTCAAATTAAAACCCTAGGGTTTAGGGTTTTCTTTGGCAACTTTGATTTCGTGTTCGAGTTAGGGTTCCACTTTGGACCCTGGACTCTCAGACTCACTATGAGTCTACGAACTGAACTTGTATCCCTTTGCTTATGATTCTGAACCTTTCAATGTTAGACTCTTTTCTCAGTAACATGACGACTCCTTTTGTTTGATTTGTCTGCTTTATATATGAGAAATTCTTCTTTCAAAAGGGTTTTGCCAACTACTAATTGATCCTGAATTCCTTTAACGGGGGTTTAATTGATTGTTACTGATTTCCTTTAAATTAAACCTTCTTTACCTTTTTCTGACTGAGTTCATTCGAGTAAAAACCTGTAACTTTGATTTTACTAGCTGTTTGATTGATTCTCTTTTCTTATTTTCACAAACCAAGTAAATACTGGACTTTTGCCTTAAATAACTCCTATGTATTTACCCTCTACTCTACTGCTTTGGGAAATATTTGTGAACAATTCTTTCCTTCATTGTCTTTACCCGTTTGAAATCAGAGTCCCTTAATTAAATGGAGATTGATTTCAATGTTATTTTCTTACCTTTTCTTACTTGCTTGCTGTACTATAAAAAGGGCACGACCCTTCTATACCTAGACACACATCGATTATTGAACACTTCAAATTCAATATTCTCACACTCTCAATTACAATACTCTTTCAATAGTCTACTCTCTTCTGAGGTCTCTTGTACTGTTTGCTTTGAATTTGGCTTACAAGACTTCTGCTTTCACTTATTTGTTTCCCTGAAACTGGTATGTCTCAATTTTGATTTAAGCTTCTTCCCTATGTGTTTATTTTACAGTCGCTATACTCCTGTCTACTTTATTGTTCATGATCTATAATGAATATGCTACTTTCTCTTTGCATCTGCTGTTTGTTGTGAATTCCCCATACCCTCACTCCCTTCTATGTATGTGAGTTAAGGCTCATGGCCTGGCAGTATCCATATTGCTGCCCAGGTCTGAACCTGATCCTCAATGGATACTAACTCCCAACTTTGGCTAACAAGCTGGTTAGGGGTGTGCCAACACTCCTGATTGTTGGGTATGACCACCATCCTGTCATGGCCTTCCTTAACTCCCCCCTCTATACACTTGCACTTACTCTTAGACTTTAAGTTCTGGTCCCCTCCTATGAGCCTTGCCTTGGGACCTTGAGTTCCCTCTGAACTTGGACATTTGAGGGCTGGCCCTTCCATACTGCACTATCTTAATTATGCAATATATTTAGGTTGTAAGCACTGCCCGAAGTCCATATGAGACTCTTAGGGAACTTTGACACATCCCAAATAAGAGAAAGGCTTTGGAAATCTGATCCTGGAAGTTGGTTTATCTCATATTGTTAGACCTTGAGTCTGAATTAGGCTGTTTGGTTATAGCTTAAATTTCTGATGTAATTTTACTTTTTCTGATTCATTTTGGCCTGTAATATTTTGTAATAACTTATGAGGTTCTAGTAAAAAGGGGAGGGGTCACTCATGCATGCAAGGGGTAGACAGCATGCTCATAGGTGTTTCTATTTACAAATTCTGCACTTATGCATACCATATAAAAATCCCGCCTATTTACGAATTCTGCACTTATGCATATCATATAGAAATTCTGCCTACTTGCAAATTCTGCACTTATGCATATCATATAGAAATCCTGCCTATTTACAAATTCCCTTTACTTGTTTATGTGTACTTTCAGAATTGTTTAAGCTATTTCTTTAAAACTTCTGCTTTCTTTATCTTTCTTCAAACTTTCAATTTACTTTTAATATTATATGAAAACCCCTTTCCATTTGAGACTTCTACTTTCTTAATTGTTATTTAAATTCATAATTGTAGCATGGCCGGGAACCACACTAGTGGATCCTGAGTGGTGCCTAACACCTTCCCCTTGGGATAATTTCTAGCCCTTACGCAAACTCTGGTTTTCCAACTCAAACCCTTCTTTAGTGTACTAATGCACTTTAATCATTAGGTAGCGGCTCTTCAATCCAAAAACCCAATTCCCAAAGGGGAACGAGTTGTCCGCCCAAATGTCATAAACCCGATTTCGCTTTAGAAAATGGGGCATCGACAGCATGGCGACTCTGCTGGGGACTTTCTTTAGGCTTTTACCATTTCATGTTACTTGTGACTTTACCGCTTCTTTATTGCCTTTATTTAATATCTTTATCTCTTTTCTTCTACAAAACGGACTTGGCTCTTTTTCTCTTTTCTTTAATGCTTTCTTTTATCGCTTTCCTTTAATACTATCGTAATTATGATCAATTATTGTAATTATTTATGAACGTGCAAATACATGAAAACTTGTTTAATTCTTGTAACTGCATATTCAACATCATATTCCACTCGTGCCAAATAAAATACCATAGCAATGTTTATAATGTGTGGTTGCGCCATTTCGATATTATCACCCCCCCAAATTTGGCAAAGGCGTATTTGCGATTAAATCAGTCGATCAACGGTTTAGTCGATGGTTCTATGCCTTTCCCTCTTGAGTTGTTCGCTCAAGGGTACTGGTCTAACACATCATAGAAACCTTACTCTGTTCAATTGTGCATGCATCACTGTCAAACCTAGCTAAGTCAGTTATGTTGTCCACATAATGACTCTTTAAAATAGCCTTGTCCAAAGTCCACTGGGTTTCGCTGAACCCAAACGGACACTACAACATCTATGCATTTGTTTGGAGAACTAAGTGCTACTTATGCTAATTATTGATATTTAAATAGTCGAGTCCAGCGGGGGTAAGGGCCTAACACTTTTGTTTTGCAGAAAATGAGGCACGAAGTCCCCAGATTCGGCATGGTAACCAATATCCACCGAAGGTTGCTAATCTGGTGGGAAGACATTTACTCCAGTGATCAGACTCTCATCCGCAAATATTTGGGAAATTTGCCTTCTCTTTTGGAAATCCAACCCAACAACAAAATCATAGAGGCTGGTACTCTATTCTGGGATGGCGATAGATCCGTGTTCCGCTTCGGGGACCTTGAAATGACACCTTTGCTGGAGGAAATTGGAGGGCTAGTTGGTATCCATGGGAGACTCCGAGTTTTCTTATGCCAAAAAATCGCAAGGGTAGAGGTTTTCTCAAAATGATGGGACTAAAGAAGAATCCAGACTTGACCTGCTTAAAGGATTCCTTTCTTTTGCTTTAAATGTAATAAGTTAATGGCCATTAGTGACATTTTATCTTCTGCTATTTTAGTGTAGTTTTGGGATTCGTCTTATTTTTATCAATAAAATGAAGCATTTAGCATTATAAGTTCTCCAAATCAACTTGTCGCTAGGCCTACCACGGGCGCAACGAGGCTCCCAAATTAGGACACAAATTATATTCTCGCACTATGTGTTTAAATAATGCAACATCTTCTTTTTACAACCCACACTAACTTGTTACCTTTTTATTTTACTTTTTGTTTTATTCCCCTCCCCAAAGGTTAGTTCGTACACTCTGGCATCATCATCATACTCCATAAGATCCAAGGGCCCTCCACCTACTCCTCCTCCTAGTCCCGTCAGATACAGGAACAAGGGAAAAATGGAGGATTTGAGCAACATCAAAAAGGAGAACTCAGGTGAATGGGTAGAGGTTACTCAGGGTATTCAGGTTTCCAAGGAAAGTGCCTCCTAACTCGAGCAAAAGTTGTTGAAATTTCAGGAAGAACTGGACCAAGTTCAGAACTTGGCAAGCTTGTCGTTTTCCCTCACTACCCTAGATGTCAACTTTCCCAACACTCAAAACCCCACACCTCCACAAAATATCCCGAAACCACAAAGCTAACTCGCTCCTCATCACCACTGGAACACTTGCCACACTTCCAGCAACACCCCACTGCTCATCCCTGAACCACTGAACTCCACAAATGATCATCTCCACACTCACCATAACACCCCATCTATGTGGAAACCATACCACATTTTACTCAACCCATTTCAATCACACCTGAGTCTGATGACAAAGATTCCCTTATCAGCAATCTGGCTGCTGAACTAAAGTTGCTGACTAGCCGAGTTCAAGGTGTTGAAGGAAGCAAGGGGGTCGAGGGATTGAATTGCAAAGACCTTTGCATTCAACTAGATGTCGAACTGCCCGAGGGGTACAAACCTCCCAAGTTCGAGATGTTCAATGACACAGGGGATCCAGAGTCCATTTGAGGACATACTACGATAAGTTGGTGAAGTTCTTTATGAGAAGTCTGAAAGGGGATGCTCTATCTTGGTACATTAGCCAAGACCCTAAGAAGTGGACGAATTGGGTAAGTGTGGCGTCTGATTTCATGGACAGGTTCAGATTCAACACGGAGAATGCGCCAGATGTATTCTACATCCAGAATTTGAAGAAGAAACCTATGGAGACATTCCGCGAGTATGCTACTCATTGGAGATCAGAAGCTGCCAAGGTCAGGCCGGCTTTAGAAGAAGAACAAATGAACAGGTTTTTTGTCCGGGCTCAAGACCCACAGTACTACAAAAGGTTGATGATGATTGAAGGCCATAAATTTTTCGACATCATCAAGCTACGGGAGAGAATCGAAGAAGGTATTAAAAGTGGTATGGTCACAAACCTTGAAGCTTTGCAGGCTACCAACAAGGCTCTATAGTCTGGTGGCACGTCCAAGAAAAGAGACGTAAGCACCGTGATGGTTGCACAGAGAACAAAATCCCCAATCAAATACGAAACCTACCCAATATCTCCGCTCACATATCAACCTACCCCAAATTACCAAGCACCCCTGCCTACATACCAACCACATCTACCATCCACATATTAGCCTACTTCACCCAGATACTCCCAACCCGCACACATCTGCCAAGCCTAAAACACCCAACAAGCCTATATCAATCACCTCCTACCAACCAAAACTTTTCTAGACAATGACCAAATTTTGACTGCAGACCTCCCAAACAATATATCGCCATTGCTAAACCTATCGACCAGCTATATGAAGGCTCAAAGCTGCTGGTTATGTCATCCCTATCCCTGGCATAACCCTTGAAAACCCTTCCCAATGGGTCAACCTAAATAAAACCTGTGCATACCATTCCGGCATGAAGGGGCATACCATCGATGAGTGCCGCTCTTTGAAGGATAATATCCAAGCTTTGATTGACAACAAGATCATCGTGGCAAAGGATACTGCTCCAAATGTCCGTAACAACCTCTACCAGACCACAAGGGTGGAGGCATTCACATGATTGATACAGAAGATGATTGGGACCCCAAAGGGTCAATCGGGTTGATAGTAGAGGGTGACGAGCCAAAGAAGCCAACAGTCACCCTTAATCCGATTGTGGTCCAGATACAACCTACTTAAGACGCTAAGGTAAACATGTCCATACCACTTGATATTGAAACACCATCCTCCGCAAAGACGCCAACACCAATTGAGGTCGGGTTTGGGTCCCCAAAGGCACCGGTACCATTTGAGGTTGCTGTATTACTTCCCAAAGCAAGGGTGCCTATTTTGGTAGCAATGACAGCCATAACACTGTTCCACCCAAAAGCCATACCATGGGATTACACAACCAAAGCAAGGAGGAAAGGGAAAACCAAATCCGGAGAAGCAATTGGAGCACAAGGTATAACGAGAACCGGTAGGGTTTATACCCCGGAGCATTTGGCTGAGGCGAGTAAGCAAGCCTCTGGACAAACCACCACTAAAACTGGGCCTGACGACCTCTGGAGGAAGATACAAGCCAAAGAGTATTCAGTCATCGATTAGCTGAACAAGACGCCAGCCCAGATCTCTATTTTAGCTCTGTTGCAAAGCTCTGACGCACATAAGAATGCCTTATTGAAGGTGCTGAGCAAGGCATATGTACCAAGTAATATCACTGGAGGAGAAATGGAAAACATGGTGGGACAAGTATTGGAGAGTCACAAAATCACTTTCCATAAAGATAAACTGCCATCAGAAGGGCTGAGCTACAATAAGGCGTTGCACATCACTGTGCAATGCGAGGATTATTTCACCACCAGGGTCTTGATTGACGGAGGGTCCAACCTCAACATCTGTTCACTAGTAACACTCAGAATATTGGGAAAAGGTTTGCACAAGATCCAAGACGGGGCCATCAACGTCAAAGCTTTCGATGGTTCTCAAAGGTTCACTATTGGGGAGATTGGCCTGTGTTTACAGATGGGACCTACTTGGTTTGACGTTAACTTTCAAGTGATAGATGTGCTGGCATCTTACAACTTGCTATTGGGATGGGCATGGATTCATGCCGCTGGGGCTATAGCGTCGACCCTACATCAGGCAATAAAATATGAATGGAATCACCAAGAGGTGATTATTCACGGCGATGGTGGCAATCCCATATACAGTCGCAAGACCATCCCAACGATCGGAGGAAGAAGAAAGACAGGCGAAGAAACCTACCATCACATCGAGCGAGTAGACGCCATAGACAAATATAAATGGTAGGATAACAAAATCGAAAGCATACTGAACTGGTGCGAGTATGAACCGGGCAAAGGACTCGGCAAGAATATCCAAGGAATTGCCAAGCCTATCAAGCTGAAGAAGCACAATACCACTTTTGGTTTGGGGTATGAGTATACTTGGGAGGAGTTCAACCACTGGTTTCCACCTTGGTGTGGTCCCTACTATCCACTAGAGCAACCGATACCTCGCTTGGAGTAGACTTTTCAACCAGCCAATGTTATATATGGGTCAGAAGAATAAGAAGCACTGGCAGCAATGAGGAGTTTGTTTTTGGAAGATGATAACATGGACTGTTGCGTCATTTCCGAGGAGGAGGTGGAGGAAGGCCCTTCCATAAGCGCCTCAAAAATTGGTCCATCAGAACCACCAGAGCCCGGAAAGCTTCGGGGTAGCAAGGCTAAACAAGCATCATGCATTGCCTTTTATTTTACTAGTTGATTTTTGCATTTTTAAATTACAAAATAAGAGCTCCAATGTTCAAAACAGTTGTGAAATATATCAAAGCATTTCAGTTTCTTATAAATCTTACTCTTATTACTTTCTCTCATTTATTTTATTTACAATATTACTATTACTTGTCTTGATGAACCGATGACTGTGACATGCTACGAGACAACACAACAAATGGATATAGACTCAAAAGAAATGATATACCAGAAGAGGTTGTTAAAGAGGTTGAGGATTTTGAGAATGGACCTAAGTCTAACCTGGACGAAACCGAGGTTGTTAATTTGGGAGATGCAGAAAATGTCAAAGAAATGCGGATCATCGTTCATTTGTCACCGTCAGAGAAGAAAGAATATACAGAGTTTCTAAGAAAGTATGGAGACATATTTTCTTGGTCATAAGATGACATGACTGGTCTAAGCATATCCATTGTGGCTCACAAATTGCCGACTGATTCGGCCTGTCCGCCAGTGAAGCAGAAGCTCAGAATGTTCAAACCTATCATGAGTTTGAAAATCAAGGAAGAAGTCACCAAGCAAGTCAAGGCTAACGTTCTCAAAGTAGTAGAGTATCCAACATGGTTAGCCACTATCGAGATCTCAACCGAGCTAGTCCAAAATACTATTTCCCCTTGCCAAACATACACATCCTGATCGACAACTGTGCCAAGCATGAGCTGCAGTCGCTTGTTGATTGTTTTGCTGGGTATCATCAGATATGGATAGATGAGGAAAACGTTGAGAAAACAGCTTTCATTATGCCATGGGGGATGTATTGTTACAAGATGATGCCGTTTAGGTTAAAGAATGATGGGTCCACCTACATGAGGGCCATGACTACCATTTTCCATGACATGATACACAAGGAGATCGAAGTGTATGTAGACGACGTTATCATTAAGTCCAAGAAAGCCGCTGATCACATGGAAGATTTAAGGAAATTCTTTAATAGACTGAGAAGATACAACCTGAAATTGAATCGCGCAAAATGTGCATTTGGGGTTCCTACCGGAAAATTGCTTGGGTTCATTGTGAGTCACCGAGGGTTAGAATTGGATCCATCAAAGGTCAAGGCTATTCAAGAATTGCCACCACCAACGAACAAGAAAGAGGTTATGAGTTTGTTGGGCAGACTTAACTATATCAGCCAGTTCATAGCTCAATCTACTATCATATGTGAGCCAATGTTTAAGATGCTGAAGAAGGATGTCGCTAATAAATGGACCGATGACTGTCAGAAAGCCTTTGACAAAATCAAGGAGTACTTGTCAACACCGCTGGTCTTAGTCCCGACCGAGCTGGGTAGACCTCTATTACTCTACCTCACAGTACTGGATGGAGCGTTCGGTTGTGTTCTAGAGCAGCACGATGAAATGGGGAGGAAGGAACATGCCATCTATTACCTCAGTAAGAAGTTCACCCCGTACGAGGCCCTGTATTCTCTGTTGGAACGCACCTATTGTGCTTTGACTTGGGTAGCCTAGAAGTTGAGGCATTTTTTTGTGCCTATACTACATATCTCATATTCAGGATGGATCATTTGAAGTACATCTTTCAGAAGCCCATGCCCACTGGCAAGCTAGCCAAGTGGCAGATCCTGCTGAGTGAATTCGACATTGTCTACGTAACTCAGAAAGCAATCAAAGGACAGGCACTGGTAGATCATATTGCCGAGAATCCCGTGGACGAATAATACGAACCCCTAAAAATGTATTTTCCCGACGAGGAGGTATCCTTCATAGGAGAAGACATTTAGAATCTTATGATGGCTGGAGAATGTTTTTCGACGGAGCAACGAATTTAAAAGGAGTTGGCATATGAGCAGTCATGATATAAGAAACTGGCCAGAATTATCCGGTGTTTGCAAAACTCAGATTCCCGTCCACCAACAACATGGCCAAGTACGAAGCCTGCATCTTGGGACTCAATATGGCCATTGACATGAACATCCAAGAGTTGCTGGTAATTGGGGATTCAGTCTTGCTTATACATCAGGTTCAAGAAGAATGGGCAGCTAAGAACTCCAAGATACTCCCATATTTGTAGCATGTACAAGATTTGAGGAAGAGATTCACAAAAACAGAGTTTCGGCATGGTCCCAGGGTCCAAAATGAGTTTGCTGATGCATTGGCAACCCTATCATCTATGATTCAGCATCCAGATAAGAACTTTATAGATCCCATTCCAGTGAAGATTCAGGATTAGCCAGCTTATTGTGCTCATGTTGAAGAGGAAGCATACGGAAAGTCGTGGTTTTACGATATCAAGAAATACATGGCAATAGGAGAATACCCAGAAAAATCCCACTCGGAAGCATACACTTTGGAGGTTATCCAACATCTTCTTTCACAGTGGAGGGATCCTGTATAGAAGGACTTCTTATTTGGGATTGTTAAGATATGTCGATGCAAAGGAAGCATCTAAACTGATAGAAGAAATTCATGCCGGGACCTGTGGTCCACATATGAATGGTTTTGTCTTAGCCAAGAAGATACTCCGAGCTGGTTATTTTTGGATGACTATAGAGACAGATTGCATACAGTATGTTCGAAGGTGCCACAGCTGTCAGATCCATGCAGAAATGATAAAAGTGCCTCCGAATCAGCTTAATACAACAAGCTCGCCATGGCCGTTCGCCGCCTGGGGAATGGATGTTATCGGACCAATCAAACCTGCCGCAAAAAACGGGCATAGGTTTATCCTAGTAGCAATTAATTAGTTCACCAAATAGGTTGAAGCATCGTCTTACAGAGCAATGACCAAGAAATTCATAGCAGACTTTGTCCGCGACCGTATCGTTTGTCGGTTCGGCATCCCAGAGTCAATCATTACTGATAATGGTTCCAATCTCAACAGTGACTTGATGAAAGCCATGTGTGAAACCTTCAAGATCAAACACAAGAATTCTACAGCCTACAGTCCTCAGATGAACGGAGCCGTAGAAGCCGCCAACAAGAATATCAAGAAAATATTGAGAAAGATGATAGAGAACAATAAATAGTAGCACGAGAGGTTATCATTCGCTTTATTGGGGTACCGCACCATAGTCCGTACATCAACCGGGGCAACCCCCTATATGCTGGTTTATGGTACAAAAGCAGTCATTCCCGCCGAGGTAGAATTTCCCTCCTTGAGGATCATACAGGAAGCAGAACTCGATGATGCATAATGGGTAAAGAGTCGCTACAAGCAGTTAGCTCTTATAGATGGGAAGAGAATGAACGCAGTTTATCATGGTCAACTTTATCGGAACAGAATGTCCAAAGCCTTTAACAAAAAAGTCAAACCAAGACGGTTCACACCAGGGCAGCTGGTGTTAAAGAAAATTTTCCCGCATCAAGATGAAGCCAAAGGGAAATTCTCTCCCAATTGGCAGGGTCCATACATGGTTCATTGGGTTCTGACAGGAGGAGCCCTTATACTTGCAGAAATAGACAGAGAAGTTTGGCCAAAACCAATCAATTCAGATACAGTCAAGCGTTACTATGTTTAATCTTCATGCTTTTCCTCTATGATGTAATTGGAACTACGTCTGACCTGATTCCCGTTTAAGAGGGGATACGTAGACAGCCTTATGGGTTCGGTAACAATTCAATAAAACTTTCATTTTCCGCCGGTATTGGAAACTGGGGCAGAATTTTGAGGAGGACCCTCAAAATTCCGAAGTCAATTTTAGCCATTTGTCGCACGTAGTTGTCAGAAGCAGTAACCCTGTAAACTGGGGCAGAATTTTAAGGAGGACCCTTAAAATTCCGGAGCAAGAAAGGTTGCAATATCTTGAACCGCTTCGCAGTCGTTGGTTCATCTAAAGAAAACTATTCTCAAATATATATTTGTGTTATACTTTTTACTAAATCATGCATGTCTATTATCAAAATCGTTTTGTTTAGCAGCGCTACCCCAATAATATCCAACATCATGGAGAATAGAGCCAAGCAAGATGAGCAAAGTCCACAGGGGATACGAGCTAACCTTCCCCTTACAAAACTCATGATTTTTCTTTGGATGCAGGCACCTGAGTCGCAAAATCATCAGATATATCTATACGCTCACACTTCTCGGAAATACAACTCTTAGAACCATCACCTACCTACAATTGTTATTCGTACACGATATCCCCAGCAGCCACAATATCACAATCAGCTATCAGCTAAGAGATTTTACTACTATTTGCCTTTTACTTTCCCGCATTGTATAAGGCTACCATTCAGACTGCGGAGACTAAGCACTGTCTCCATCTGCATTTCCCGCATTATTATGCCTTGCGAGACTAAGCACTCTCTCCATCTACATTTCTCGCATTGCATAAGGCTAACATTCTACCTTCCGAGACTAAGCTTTGTCTCCATCTCCTCCATTGCATAAGGCTACCTTTCTACCTTCCGAGACTAAGCTCTGTCTCAATCCTGCATGGCTGGAATACCGCCACTTTATTTTCATTGCATTGGCTGAAAGATCACCACCTCTATTTTTTCACTTGCATGGCTGAAAGATCGCCACCTTTATTTATGTCTTGTATTGGCTGAAAGATTGCCACCTTTATTGATGCCTTGCATTGGCTGAAAGATCGCCATCTCATTGCGTTGGCTGAAAGATCGCCATCTCATTGCATCGGTTGAAATATCGTCACCTTTATTTACACTTTCATGGGATGAAATATCGCCACCCTTTATTTTACGTTTTGTATCGGCTGAAAGATCGCTACCTTTTACATCTCATGGGATGAAATATTGCCAAATTTTCCAAAGGCGTCATTATTCAGAGGCACCATTTTCATAGCCCGAGAACGCAATGCCATGGACTGAGAATCCCTTTAATCTTTCGCATATCATTATTCAAAGGCATCATGGTTCGGAGGCATCATTCTCATAGCCTGAGAATATCATTTCATGGCCTGCGAATCCTTTATTATACGCTTCATGGACCAGGACATCATGGTCTGAGGGCGTCATCCTAACCGTCCAAAGACAACATTCATGGTCCAGGGGGAGCTTGCATCATGTTTAAATTTTGCACCATATATGATTTGTATTGCTCATTTGCAGGTAAACCGGTTGGCAACGACCGTCTCTGCAGGAGCGATCCCGCTCCAGTTCCCGCAGCCAACTGGACTTTAACCCTCCTCCCCAACCTGGATATCGCGTCCATTTTTGAAAGAATCTCTATCGGCATACTCTGTCGATGGATCCTGAACTACATATGGCCTGATTCCTGTAAAACCAGGGATATGTAAGCATCTCAAGAACCAAAGCACGATCAACTTCTTCTAGCCGTTTCTTTCGGTCAAATTGGCCATCATATCTTTACCCAACAACTCTTTCATCCTTCTCGGGGTAAAGATGGGCGGCTGTTATACCCAATTTCTACTATATGTGTTTAATGTTGAGTTCTTTGATTTTTTTTGTTTGCTTTACTGAACTCTGTTCATGTTCTTGCTAAACATGTTGCATCTACTCTGGCTTAAGTTTGTATCACCTCTTTCTTCTGAACTTGTTTAAGTTCCGAGATTTCTCAAACATGTTCTCCATGATTTTGAATCAACCTTCTTTCTTTGTATCATGTATGTTGGTTTCTCATGAGTCTCTGAAAGAGAACTCTAAGCCTATTATATGTATTCTCATATCTGCTTCTGATTCAAATTGAAACCCTAGGGTTTAGGGTTTTCTTTGGCAACTTTGATTTCGTGTTCGAGTTAGGGTTCCACTTTGGACCCTGGACTCTCAGACTCACTATGAGTCTACGAACTGAACTTGTATCCCTTTGCTTATGATTCTGAACCTTTCAATGTTAGACTCTTTTCTAAGTAACATGACGACTCCTTTTGTTTGATTTGTCTGCTTTATATATGAGAAATTCTTATTTCAAAAGGGTTTTTCCAACTACTAATTGATCCTGAATTCCTTTAACGGGGGTTTAATTGATTGTTACTGATTTCCTTTAAATTAAACCTTCTTTACCTTTTACTGACTGAGTTTATTCGAGTAAAAACCTGTAACTTTGATTTTACTAGCTGTTTGATTGATTCTCTTTTCTTATTTTCACAAACCAAGTAAATACTGGGCTTTTGCCTTAAATAACTCCTATGTATTTTCCCTTTACTCTACTGCTTTGGGAAATATTTGTGAACAATTCTTTCCTTAATTGTCTTTACCCGTTTGAAATCAGAGTCCCTTAATTAAAGGGAGATTGATTTCAATGTTATTTTCTTACCTTTTCTTACTTGCTTGCTGCACTATAAAAAGGGCACGACCCTTCTATACTTAGACACACATCGATTATTGAACACTTCAAATTCAATATTCTCACACTCTCAATTACAATACTCTTTCAATAGTCTACTCTCTTCTGAGGTCTCTTGTACTGTTTGCTTGCAATTTGGCTTACAAGACTTCTGCTTTCACTTATTTGTTTCCCTGAAACTAGTATGTCTCAATTTTGATTTAAGATTCTTCCCTATGTGTTTACTTTACAGTGGCTATACTCCTGTCTACTTTGTTGTTCATATTTTATAATGAATATGCTACTTTCTCTTTCCATCTGCTGTTTGTTGTGAATTCCCCATACCCTCACTCACTTCTATGTATATGAGTTAAGGCTCATGACCCGGCAGTATCCATATTGCTGCCCAGGTCTGAACTTGATCCTCAATGGATACTAACTCCCAACTTTAGCTAACAGGCTGGTTAAGGGTGTGCCAATACTCCTGATTGCTGGGTATGACCACCAGCCTGTCATGGCCTTCCCTAACTCCCCCCTCTATACACTTGCACTTACTCTTAGACTTTAAGTTCTGGCCCCCTCCTATGAGCCTTGCCTTGGGACCTGGACTTCCCTCTGAACTTGGACATTTGAGGGCTAGCCCTTTAACGCTGCAGTATCTTAATTCTGCAATATATTTGGGTTGTAAGCACTGCCCGAAGTCCATATGAGACTCTTAGGGAACTTTGACACATCCCAAATAAGAGAAAGGCTTTGGAAATCTGATCCTGGAAGTTGGTTTATCTCATATTGTTAGACCTTGAGTCTGAATAAGGCTATTTGGTTATAGCTTAAATTTCTGATGTAATTTTACTTTTTCTGATTCATTTTAGCCTGTAATATTTTGTAATAACTTATGGGGTTCTAGTAAAAAGGGGAGGGTCACTCATGTATGCAAGGGGTAGACAGCATGCTCATAGGTGTTTCTATTTAAAAATTCTGCACTTATGCATACCATATAGAAATACCGCCTATTTACAAATTCTACACTTATGCATATCATATAGAAATCATGCCTACTTGCAAATTCTGCACTTATGCATATCGTACAGAAATCCTGCCTATTTACAAGTTTCCGTACCTCTGCATTCCATATAGAAATCCTACCTCTAAGTTTCCTGCAATTCTGCATATAGAAATCATGATTATAGGTTTTCTGCACTTCTGCATATACATTTGTCATTAGGCAAACAGTCTATAGGTTAAAATAATAACAAGTTGCATCTTAGATACCATGCCTATAGGATTCTTGCATCCCGATAACCGTTTTAAAATCAATAACGCTTAGAAATCATGCCTATATGAGTAACAGTTTGAATCTGATTCGTCTACAAATCTAAAATCAGTAGTAATATCATTAATATCTGCAGAATTTATTTGTTTCTAAAATCAATAACCCTTCTTTAAAATCAGTATACTTCCACGTCGTTAGATATCATGCCTATAAGTTTCACCTAGGCAAGCCAGTAGGTAATTGATTAATTGTGTCAGTCTTTGATAAACTACAACCAGACGAGGCCTAATTTGGACTTCTCATATGAGAAATATGTGATAAATCAGCCTATCCTAATGCTTTAAACTTAATTCAGACTATAGCTAGTATCTAAAGTCATGCTAGACAATTTACTTTTTTAAGTGAGGAGGCCTGTTTGAGCCTTTAAACTGCTATGCATTTCCCCCTTAACTGCTTTATATGTTTTGTTTGTCGCATTAGAATTTTACCCTTTTAAACTCTAAGAAGCACCAATTTCCTTCCCTTTTAGGACTAGTAGTCCCAAATGCCTCCGGGACTGATAGGATTGGGACGGGTAATAACATGCAATAAGTAACAATACTATTCCGCATTTTAATACCTTAACGGGGTGGGAAGAGTAGATATGGACCTGATGACCGGTGCGCTAATACACGTGCAACCCCTCTTCTGAGGAGTGATTGCCAGGTATTGCATTGATATGATCCAGATTATTTCTAAACCTAGGACCCCCCTTCCCTTTACTTGTTTATGTGTACTTTCAGAATTGTTTAAGCTATTTCTTTAAAACTTCTGCTTTCTTAATCTTTCTTCAAACTTTCAATTTACTTGCAATATTATGTGAAAAACCCTTCCATATGATACTTCTACTTGCTTATTTGTTATTTAAAGTCACAATTGTAGCATGGCCGGGAATCACACTAGTGAATCCTGAGGGGTGCCTAACACCTTTCCCTCGGGATAATTTCTAGTCCTTACCCAAACTCTGGTTTTCCAACTCAAACCCTTCTTTAGTGTCTTAATAAACTTTAATCATTAGGTGGCGGCTCTTCAATCCAAAAACCCAATTCCCAAAGGGGAACGAGTTGTCCGCCCATATGTCATAAACCCGATTTTGCTTTAGAAAAAGGGGGCATCGACAATTGTCGCCTTAGAATTTTGTCCTTTGAAACTATAAAACCTCACACTCTTTCCCTTTAGGATTAGTAGTCCCAAATACCTCCGGGGCTTATAGGATTGGGGGGGGGTAATAGCATGCAATAAGTAAAACGAGACCATTCCGTGTTTAATACTTAACGGGGTGGGAAAGGGTAGATATGGATATGATGACCATGCGATAACACCACGTGCATAAACGGTTACCGGGTATTGTGTGGGGTGATCCATATTATTTATAAACTTAGGACCCCCACCTTTACTTGTTTATTTTATTCAGAATTTCAAGCTGCTTTTTCTCAAACTTCAGCTTCTTTAACTGCTTTTAACTTCAATTACTTGCAACAATTATGTGAAAAATCCACCCCCCTTTACTTGTTTATTCAGAATTTTAAAACTTTTTCTTCTCAAATTTCAGCTTCTTTAACTTCATTTAACTTCAATTACTTACAACAATTATGTGAAAATCCCCCTTATATTTGTAACTCTTACTTGTCTACTTGTTGTTTGCACTTAAAGTCACAATTATAGTATGACCGGGAACCACACTAGTGGATCTCGAGGGGTGCCTAACACCTTCCCCTCGGGATAATTTCGAGCCCTTACCCAATCTCTGGTTTTTCTAAATCAAAGTTCTTCTTAGTGTCCTAATGCACTTAATCATTAGGTGGCGACTCTTCAAATCAAACCCAATTCCCAAAAGGGAACGAGTTGTCCTCCCAAATGTCATAAACCCTATTTCGCGAGAAAAAGGGGGCACCGACAGCATGGCGACTCTACTGGGGATTTCTTTAAGGCTTTTACCATTTCATGCTATTTGTGACTTTATGCTTCTTTATATGTCTTTATTTGTTTAAATGCCTTTGAGTATTTTTTTCCTTCTTCTACTACGAAACTGACTTGGCCCTTTATTTCTTTCCTTTATTACTGCTTTCCTTTACCGCTTTCCTTTAATATTATAAATTATGAGAAACTGTTGTAATTATAACTTTATGAACGTGCAAATACGTGACAACTTATTTGATTATTGTAACTGCATATTCAACATCATATTCCGCTCGTGCCAAACAAAATACCATAGCAACGCTTATAATGAGTGGTTGCGCTCTTCCGATATTATCACCCCTAAATCCGACAAAGGCATATTTGCGGTATAACCAATCGATCAATGGTGTTGTCGACAGTTCCGTGCCTTTCCCTCTTGAGTTGTCCGCTCAAGGGTACCAGTCTAATACTCCATAGTAACCTTACTTTGTTTAAAGGTGCATGTATCACTGTAAAACCTAGCCGAGTCAGTTATGTTGTCCGCATAGTGACTCTTTAAGATAGCCTTGTCCAAGTCCACCGGGTTTTCCCAAAACCCAAACGGACGCTACCACATTTTGTGCATTTATTTGGAGAACTAAATGCTTGTTATGCTTATTGTTGATATTAAGTAGTCGAGTCTGGTGGGGGTAAGGGCCTAACCTTTTGACTTGCAGGAATATGAGGCACGAAGTCCCCAGATTCGGCATGGTCACCAACATCCACCCCGAATTGCTAAGCTGGTGGAAGGATCTTCATTCAGTGATCAAGCTCTTGTCCGAAAATATCTAGGAAATCTACCTTCTCTCCTGGAAATTCAACCCAACAACAAAATCATAAAAGCTGCCACTCTATTATGGGATTGTGATAGGTCTGTGTTCCGCTTTGGAGACATTGAGATGACACCCCTGCTTGAGGAAATAGGAGTACTGGCTGGGATACTGTGGGAAACTCCGGGTTCGTTAATGCCGGAAAACCGCAAAGGTAGAGGTTTTCTCAAAATGATGGGTCTAAAGAAGAATCCAGACTTAACCTATTTGTAAGAGTCGTATATTCCCTTTGACTACTTGTATGAGAGGTACGGTCACAACAAATCTTACTGTACTTATCCTGACTAGTTCGCCCTCACATCATTGGGGCATATCCATGGAAGGGTCTTTGCCTTCATGTTCTATTTCTTGGGGATGATAGTGTTTCCAATGAAGAAAGCAAGAATCCATACCAGGCTAGTTATGCACCAAAATTCTAATGGAAGGAATTGACGGAAAACCATTCAGTCTTGTGCCAATGATCATTGCAGAAATATACCGAGCCCTAGAAAGGTGTAACAGGGAACCAAACAATTCGAGGGTTGTAATCTGCTACTTCAACTTTGGCTCATGGAACATCTCCAAAAGGGCGAATAACGACAAGAAATCCATCGTAGGGACTGGGACATCATATCGCCTTTTATCATCTAAAGCGAATGAATTACATGCCCAACATGTTTGCCCAACTAGAGAATGCTAGAGAATGGGTCGAACTCTTTGATAATCTGACTAAGGATCGATTGCAATGGATGTTCGAGTGGATCCCTACTGAAGAATTCATCGTTCGATCCATGGATGCGCCATTTCTGATACTGATCGGTTTGAGGGTAACCTACCCTTATGTCCCTCTCTGAGTTATGAGACAGGCTGACAGGAAGCGGGTTATACCAAGGGTCGACAAGATGAGTCACTTTCGGGCTGACTTCCAAATGACGATAGTCCGTACAGGTGCCAGGCTCAGCATATGTGGCACTACAAAATTGTCTTGGGAAAGGACTCCATCAAACCGGATCACAGGCTGGCTGGAGGACAATCACAACGGTTTAGGTCAACCTGAGTTTATTCGAGGTCACAGGATCATCGATAAAAAGACTGAGGCATAAGTAAAGTACAACCAACTGTGCAAGAGGATTCGTGAATGTGAAAATGAGCACCGTGAAATACAAAAAGCCAATCAAAAACTATGCGAGCTGGGAGAGCTGTTAGCAACTGGTCTGTTTGGAGCGGGGTATAGTGGAACTGGAAAAGAAGTTTCTGAAGAGGGTCGAAGACTGCCGAAATGCAGAAGGAAATGAAGGTGGACATCTGGCAGAGCTTAGTTGCTATTAGGACTACGCGAGCTGGGAGAGCTGTTCGAGGGAGCCAACACTGCCGAGTCTGGGGAAGGTGCTTCCGGGACCAAGTATATAGGAATTTCCATTTTTTGCTTTATAAGATGTAATAAGGCCCATGGCCATTAGTGACTTTTAATTATTATTTAGTGTCGTTTTGGGATACGTCTATCTTTTATCAATAAAATGAGGTATTTAGCATTCTAAGTTCTCCAAATTAACCTGTCGCTAAGCCTACCTCGGGCACAAGAGGTCCCCAAAATTAGGACGCGCTTTATATTTCTTGCACTACGTGTTTAAATATTGCAACATTTTTTCTTCCTTATGATGCTTACTGACGTATTACCTTTTTGTTTTACTTTTCGTTTATTACCCTCCCCAAAGGTTAGTTCGTGAACTCTGGCAAAATTAGCATATTTTACAAGATCCAGGGCCCTCCACCTACTCCTCCTCACAGTCCTGTCAGACACAAAAGCAAAAGAAGAATAAAAGATTCGAACAACTTAGCTGAAAGAGTAGAGGTCACTCGTGGTGCTCTGGTCTCCAAGGAAAATACCTCTCAACTAGAACAAAAACTATTGAAGTTCCAAGAAGAACTCGATCAAGTCCGGAATTTGGCGAGTCTGTCATTTTCCCTCACCACTCCAGAAACTACTTTCCTAAATACTCAGAATCCCATACCTCCACAAAACATCCCAAAGCAACCCGTTCCTCACCACCAATGCAATACTTGCCACACTCCCAACAATACTCCACTACTCATCCCGGAACCTTTGAACTCCACAAATGACCATGGCCACACCGAACACAACACCCCCATCTACGTGGAGACTGTGCTGCACTCCACCCAACCCATCTCAAGCACACCCGAGTCCAATAATAAGGACTCGCTCATCAAAAATTTGGCCGAAGAGTTTAAAAGGTTGACCACCAGAACTCAAGGCATTGAAGGAAGTAAGGGAATTGAGGGGCTAAACTATGAAGATCTATACATACAACCCGATGTCAAATTGCCCGAGGGGTACAAACCTCCCAAGTTCGAAATATTTGATAGTACAGGGTATCCCAGGGTTCACTTGAGAACATACTGCGTCAAGCTATTCAGAGTAGGAAGAGATGAGAAGATCTGCATGAAGCTTTTCATGAGGATCCTGAAAGGAGATGCTTTGTCTTGGTACATTAGCCAAGACCCAAAGAAGTGGTCAAACTGGACTAGTATGACGTCCGACTTGATGGATAGATTCATGTTCAACACGAAAAATGCACCGGATATGTTTTACATTCAGAATTTAAAAAAGAAACCCACCGAAACATTCCGCGAGTATGCCACTCGTTGGATATTAGAGGCTGCTAAGGTCCGACCTGTTCTAGAGGAAGAACAAATGAACAAGTTTTTCGTCCAAGCTCAGGATCCGAAATACTATGAAAGATTGATGCTAATCGAGAATCATAAATTTTCTGACATCATCAAGCTAGGAGAAAAGATCGAGGAAGGTATCAAGAGTGGTATGGTTATGAACTTTGAAGCCTAGCAAGCTACCAATAAGGTTCTACAGTCTGGTGGTGCATCCAAGAAAAGGGACGTAGTTGCCATAATAGTTGCACAGAGAACTAAATAACCTGTCAAATACCAAACTTATCCAACACCTCCACTAACATATCAGCGCACTCCAAATTACCAAACACCCACACCTTCCTACCAAACTCCACCACCTGCTAATCAATCACCTCCACCTCCTACATACCAACCTGCTTCACCCAGATTTTCCCAGCTCGCACACGTCTGTCAGGCTTACAGCACTCAACGATCCCACTATCAATCACCCCCTCATCAAAACTTTCCTAGACCCCGACCAAATTTCGACCGCAGACATCCCAAATAGTATATTGCCATGCTGAACCAATTGACTAGCTATACGAAAGGCTCAAAGCTGCTGGTTATGTCACCCCTATCCCTGCTATAACCCCTGAAAACCCTTCCTAAGGGGTCAAACCAAATAAAACCTATGCATACCATTTTGGCATAAAAGGGCATACCATTGATGAATGCCACTCCCTGAAAGATAAGATCCAGGCTTTGATTGATAACAAGACCATCGTGGCAAAGGAGCCTGCTTTGAATGTCCGCAATAACTCTCTACCAGACCACAAGGGTGGAGGTGTTCACATGATTGAAATAAAGGATGATTGGGATCCCAAGGGATCAATCGGTTTGATTACAGAAGGTAACGATCCAAAGAAACCAACAGTCACCCTTAATCCGATTGTAGTCCAGATTCAGCCTTCTGGAGACGACAAGGTGAACATGTCCATACCACTTGAGTTTGAAACACCAACTCTGTGAAGACGCCAACACCAATTGAGGTCGAGTTTGGGTCCCCAAAGGAACTTGTACCATTTGAAGTTGATGTATTACCTTCCAAAGCAAGAGTGCCTATTTCAGTAGCAATGACAGCCATAACACCATTCCACACAAAAGCCATACTATGGGACTACACAGCCGAGGCAAGAAGGAAAGGGAAAGCCAAGTTCGGGGAAGTAGTTGTGGCATAGGGTATGACAAGAACCGGCAGGGTTTATACCCCGGAACACTTGGCTGGGACGAGTAAGCAGACCTCTGGTCAACAAGCCATAACTGAAATTGGGCCTGATGATCTCTAGAGAAAGATACAAGCGAAGGAATACTCAGTCATTGATCAACTGAACAAAACATCGGCGCAGATTTCTATCCTTGCTTTGCTACAGAGTTCCAATGCACACAAGAATGATTTGTTAAGAGTGCTGAGTAAGGCGCATGTACCAAGCAACATCACTGGAGGAGAAATGGCAAACATGGTAGGCCAGGTATTGAAAAGTCACAAAATCACTTTTCATGAAGATGAGCTACCACCAGAAGGGTTGAGTCACAACAAGGCATTGCACATCATCGTGCAATGTGAAGATTATTTTAGCACCAGAATCTTGGTCGATGGGGGGTCCAGTCTCAACATTTGTCCATTGTTAACACTCAGGACATTGTGAAAAGGGTTGCATGAAATCAAGGACGGGGCCATCAACGTTAAAGCTTTCGATAGTTCTCAAAGGTCTACCATTGTGGAGATTAGCTTATGTTTGCAAATGAGGCCTACTTGGTTTGATGTTAACTTTTAAGTGATAGACATGCCGGCATCTTACAATCTATTATTAGGACGACCATGGATTCATGCCGCTGGGGTCATAGCATAAACACTACATCATGCAGTGAGTTTGAGTGGAACCACTAAGAGGTGATCATTCATGGTGACAGTAGCAATACTATATATAGTCGCTAGACTATCCCACCAATAGGAGGCAGAAGAAGGATATGCGGGAAAACTTAACACCACGTTGAGCGAGTCAATGCTTTGGTAAGGACAAGTGATGGGACAATAAAATTGAAAGTATATTGAACTAGTGCGGATATGAGCCTGGCAAGGGATTTGGAAAGAAACTCCAAGGAATCGCTAAGCCCATCAAGCTAAAAAAACATGAAACCACTTTCGGATTTGGGTATGAGTATACCTGGAAAGAATTCAATAAATGGTCGCCACCCTGGCGCGATCCTTACTATCTACTGGAGCAGCCAATACCCCATTTGGAGCAGATCTTCCAACCGGCCGAGGTCATCTATGGGTCAGAAGAAAAAGAAACCCTAGCAGCAATGTAGAATTTGTTCCTAGAAGACGACGATATGGATTTCTGTGTCGTTCTCAAGGAGGAGGGGGAGGAAGGTCCTTCTATATATTCTGTAAGTAGAGGAGCATGCCTCAATAACTGGACCGTCAGAACCACCAGAGCCCGGCGTGCCTCGGGCATTACTATTACTTATCTTGGTAAACCAATGACTGTGACATGCAATAAGACAACGTAACAAACTGACATAGATTCAGAGGAAGATGATATACCGGAAGAAATTATTAAAGAAGTTGAGAATTATGAGAACAGACCTAGGTCTAACCTGGACAAAACTGAGATTGTTATTCTGGGAGATGCAGAAAACATAAAATAAACACGAATCAGCATTCATTTGTCACCATAAAAAAAGGAGGAATACATAGAGTTTCTAAGAGAATATGAGGACATATTCGCATGGTCGTACGACAATATGACTGGTTTGAGTACATCTATTGTGGCTTACAAACTGCCAACTGATCCGGCATGTCCACCAGTAAAACAGAAGCTCAGAAAATTCAAAACAGATATGAGTTTGAAAATCAAGGAAGAAGTCACCAAGGAGGTTAAAGCTAAGGTTCTCAGGGTAGTGGAATATCTAACGTGGTTAGCCAACATTGTGCCAGTACCGAAGAAGGACAGGAAGGTTAGAGTCTGTGTCGACTATCGAGATCTCAACCGGGCCATTCCAAAAGATGACTTCCCCTAGCCAAACATACATATCCTGATTGACAATTGCGCTAAGCACGAGTTACAATCATTTATAGATTATTTTGCTGGGTATCATCAAATCTGGATGGATGAAGAAGATGCTGAGAAAACGACTTTCATTATGTCGTGGGGAATGTACTGCTATAAAATGATGTCGTTCGGGTTAAAGAATGCAGGGGTCACCTACATGAGGGCCATGACCACCATTTTTCATGACATGATACACAAGGAGATCTAAGTATATGTGGATGATGTCATCATCAAGTCCAAGAAATCCATTAATCACATAGAAGATCTGAGAAAGTTTTTTAACAGATTGCGAAGGTACAACCTGAAATTGAATCTCGCAAAATGTGCATTCGGTGTTCCAGCCGGAAAATTGTTGGGGTTCATTGTGAGTCGTCGGGAAATAGAACTGGATCCATCAATGATCAAAGCCATTCAAGAATTGCCACCGTCGAAGAACAAGAAGGACGTAATGAGTTTCTTGGGAAGACTCAACTACATCAGTCGGTTCATAGCACAGTCAACAGTTATCTGTGACCCGATATTCAAGATGTTAAAAAAGGATGCCGCCACCGAATGAACTGACGACTGCCAAAAATCTTTCAACAGAATCAAGGAATACTTATCAACACCACCAGTCTGTAGAACTCTGTTACTCTACATCACAGTGTTAGATGGTGCCTTCGGTTGCGTCCTAGGGCAGTATGATGAAACAGGAAAGAAGGAACAAGCCATTTATTACCTCAACAAGAAGTTCACTCCATATGAGGCTCGATATTCTCTATTGGAACGCACCTGCTGTGCTTTAACTTAGGTAGCTCAGAAACTGAGGCACTACTTCTGTGCCTATACTACGTATCTCATATCATGGATCCTTTGAAATACATCTTTCAGAAGCCCATGCTCACTGGCAAGCTAGCCAAGTGGCAAATCCTGATGAGTGAATTTGACATTGTCTACGTAACTCAGAAAGTAATCAAAGGACAAGCTTTGGTAGATCATCTTGCCGAGAATCCCGTGGATAGAGAATACGAACCCCTAAAAATG
The DNA here is from genome assembly GCA_026770625.1 of Nicotiana glauca. Taxonomy (NCBI): domain Eukaryota; kingdom Viridiplantae; phylum Streptophyta; class Magnoliopsida; order Solanales; family Solanaceae; genus Nicotiana; species Nicotiana glauca. The sequence goes on from MU746875.1 coordinate 78,201, forward strand.
TAATTTCCTAACGAAGAGGTATCATTCATAGGAGAAGACATTGCAGAGTCCTATGATGGCTGGAGGATGTTTTTTGACAGAGTAGCAAATTTCAAAGGAGTTGGCATAGGAGCAGTCCTAGTATCAGAAACCGGTCAGCACTATCCGGTATCCACCAAGCTCAGGTTCCCGTACACCAACAATATGGCCGAATACGAAGCCTGCATCTTAGGGCTCAAGATGGACATTGACATGAACATCCAAGAGTTGTTAATAATTAGGGATTCTGACCTACTCATACATCAGGTACGAGGAGAATGGGCGACCAAGAATTCCAAGATACTCCCTTATCTGCACCATGTACAGGAGTTGAGGAAAAGTTTCGCAAAGACAGAGTTCCAGCATGTTCCCAGAGTCCAAAATGAGTATGCTGATGCATTGGCTACCCTATCATCCATGATACAACATCCGGATAGAAACTTCATTGATCCTATTCCTGTGAAAATCCATAACCAGCCAGCTTATTGTGCTCGTGTCGAAGAAGAAATAGATGGAAAACCTTGGTTTCACGACATCAAGGAATATTTGGCAAAAGGAGAGTACCTAGAGCTCGCAAATGCTACTCAAAATCGCACACTTCGAAGGTTGTCCAACAATTTCTTTCACCGCGGAGGAATCCTGTATATGAGGACTCCGGATTTGGGATTACTAAGGTGTGTCGACGCTAAAGAAGCATCTAAATTGCTAGAGGAAATTCATATCGGGACCTGTGGTCCGCATATGAATGGTTTTGTCTTAGCAAAGAAAATCCTCAGAGCTGGTTAATTCTGGATGACTATGACGGACTTCATCCAGTACGTCCGAAAATGCCACCGCTGCCAGATATATGCTGACATGATAAAGGTACCTCCCAATAAGCTTAATGCAACAAGCTCGCCATGGCCGTTCTCCGTATGGGGAATTGATGTTATCGGACCAATCAAACCTACCGCATCAAACGGGCATAGACTTATCCTAGTAACAATTGATTATTTCACCAAATGGGTTAAAGCAGCATCCTATAGAGCAGTGACTAAGAAAGTCGTGGCAGACTTCGTCCATGACCGTATCGTTTGTTGATTCGGGATTCCAGAATCAATCATTACTCATAATGGCTCCAACCTCAATAGTGACTTGATGAAAGCTATGTGTGAAACCTTCAAGATAAAACACAAGAATTCCACAGCTTACAGGCCCCAAATGAATGGAGCTGTAGAAGCCGCCAATAAGAATATCAAAAAGATACTAAGGAAGATGATAGAAAAAGATAAGTAGTGGCATTAGAAGTTATCATTTACTTTATTGGGGTAACGCACCACAATCCGCACATCAACTGGTGCAACTCCTTACATGTTGGTTTATTGTACAAAGGCAGTTATTCCCGCCGAGGTAGAAATTCCCTCCCTAAGAATCATACAGGAAGCAGAACTCGACAATGTAGAATGGATGAAAAGTCATTACGAACAACTGGCTCTTATATGTGGAAAAAGAATAAATGCAGTTTGCCATGGTCAACTTTATCAGAACAGAATATTCAGAGCTTTCAACAGGATAGTCAAACCAAGATGGTTCACACCGGGATAGCTGGTGTTAAAGAAGATTTTTCCACATCAAGGAGAAGCCAAATGGAAGTTCTCTCCCAATTGGCAGGGTCCATACATGGTCCGTCGGGTTCTGATAGGAGGAGCCCTTATAATCGCAAAAATTGACGGAGAAGTTTGGCCAAAGCCGATCAATTCAGATGCAGTCAAGCGATACAATAAGTGTAACCATTTATGATTTCCTTATGTAATTTGAACTATGTCTGACCTGATTCCCATTTAAGAGGGGATACGTAGGCAGCCTTATGGGTTCGATCACAATTCAATAAAATTTTCATTTTTCCCGCAATTTGAAACTGGGGCAGATTTTTGAGGAGGACCCTCAAAATTGTGAAGTAACTTCAACCGATCATCGCAAGCAACCGTCAGAAGCAGCAGCCTGTAAACTGGGGCAGAATTTTGAGGAGGACCCTCAAAATTCTGAAGCGAGAGAGGTTGCAATGCCTTGAACCACGTCACAGTCATCGTTTCATCTAAAAACTATTTCTTAAATATATACATATGTCATATATTTAACAAACTCATGCATGTTTATCGCTCAGTTCAACAATGCTACCCCTATGATGTATACCGTGCCATCACATCAGAGCCAAACATGGCAAGCAAAGTCAACAAGGACACGCACTAACATTTCCCCTTTACAAAACTCACGACTTTTCTTTGGATGCAGGCACCCAAGTTGCAAAATCATATATTATATGCTCATACTATTTAGGAATACAACCCTAAGAACCGTCGCACCTATTTGCATTTGCCATCCGCATACAATATCCCCAGCATTCGCAATATCATAATCGGCTACCAGCTATCAGCTATCAGCTATCAGCTAAGAATTTTTATTACTATTCGTCTTTCATCTTTTGCATAAGACTACCATTCTGCCTTCCAAGGTTAAGCTCTACCTCCATCTGCATTTCTTGCATTGCATAAGGCTACCATTCTGCCTTCCGAGGTTAAGCTCCATCTCCATCTGTATTTCTTGCATTGCATAAGGCTACGAGTCTACCTTTCGAGGTTAAGCTCTACCTCCATCTACATTTCTTGCATTGTATAAGGCTACCATTCTGCCTTCCGAGGTTAAGCTCTACCTCCATCTGCATTTCTTGCATTGCATAAGGCTACCATTCTGCTTTTCGAGACTAAGCCCTGTCTCCACCTGCATGGCTGAAATATCGTCACTTTATTTTGCATCTGCATGGCTGAAATATCGCCACTTTATTTTGCACTTGCATCGGCTGAAAGATCGCCACTTCATTTAAATCCTGCATCGGCTGAAAGATCGCCATTTTACTTACATTTTGCATGGCTGAAATATTGTCACTTTATTTTATGCTTTCATGGGCTGAAAGATCGCCACCTATTGCATTTCATGGGCTGAAAGATCGCCAAATTGTCCAAGGGAATCATTGTTCGAAGGCACCATTCGCATAGCCCGAGAATACCATGCCATGGCCTGAGGACTCCTTTTATCTCTTGCATATCATTATTCAAAGGCATCATCACTCGGAGGCATAAGACTCATAGCCCGAGAGCATCATTTCACGCCTACGAATCCTTTATTATATGCTTCATAGCCCAAGACGTCATGGTCTGAGGATGTTATCCTAACCGTCCAAGGACAACATTCATGGTCTGATGGGAAATTGCATCATGTTTATATTTTCGCACAATATGCACTTGTATTGCTTATTTGCAGGTAAACCGGATAGCAACAGCCGTCTTAGTAGGATCAATCCCACTCCGGTTCCCACAGCCCTATTAGATTCTTAACCATCCATCCCAACCTAAATATCGCGTCCGTTCTTGAAAGATCTCCATCGGCATACTACGCCGACGGATCCTGAACTACATATGGCCTGATTCCTATAAGTCCAGGGATATATAGGCAGTTCAGGAACCAGAGCATGGTCAAATTCTTCAAACCATTTCGTTCGGTCAAAATTGGCCATCATGTCTTTACCCGACAACTCTTTCATCCTTCTCGGGTAAAGAGGGGCAGCTGTTGCTACCCAATTTTCCCCTGTATATTTTTTTATATGTAAAATACTTTCAAAAAAGCATATGTGTGCATATATAAGTGTGTCCAAATGTTTTAGTATTTTTCCTAATTTAAAAAAAAAAGAATTTTAAATCAATTTATAGCCCTATTTTAGCAATACAAAAACCAATAATTATTTCTCAAAGAATCATTTTTGTGATTAACTTATATTATTCTCATATTTATCCCAAAATGTAGATAAGGTAATTTTTGCACATTTTTATAAATTTATTTATTATTTTTAAAGATAAATTGCATATAATTGCAATTTTAGCCTATTTTAAGATTTGAATAGCGTTTACAATTATAAAATTTATTCCAGTATTTTTAGTTTAATGATTATATATTACTAATTAATATAGTGCCTTCAATTTGTTTCGAAAAATCATTTTACTATTTTTATAAATTTAAAAGGGAAAAGTGGCTGTTTAACTGATAGCCTCATTCACATTTCAATTATAGCCAAAATCAACCACCCCAATAGCCCAATTTCAATCTCAACCCGGACCAGCCCAATTCCTATATAACCCGACCCCTAACCTGTTACCCGGCCTTTCTTTTGATCCAGGTCGTCGATCAATTGTGATCAACGGTCACGATAACCCCTTGCCTTTTTTAATTTACCAACCCCCAATCCTAATTCATTTCCCTCAGAGACGCCGCCTTGAAACCCCTTCGTCTCTCAAACTCTCTCGAACCTTCCTCAACCCTAATCGTCTCCTATCGTCTTCAACTGTGAAACCCATCGGAAACCATGGCTTCTCCGGCCATGGTAGTCTTATACTCACCTCTTGTTACTCCTGTGTGCTCGATACTTGAAGTTTCTAGGCTAGACCTTGAAGATCTTCATCCAGATCTTCACCGATCCAAGGTTCTACGGCCATCGCCGGCCTTGATCCGGCGTATCCTGGTCCTATGAATCTCTGACCTTTCCGACCAAGATCGAACCTTTTCAAAGCTTTTCTCATTCTATGGTTCTTCTGAAACCCTAACTATTTGAGGTTTTCTTCGATTTTTCTTAAATATGTTATATACCTGTGCTCTACTTGAGTTTTTGAACGATTTCCTCAACTTTTCTTTCAAAAATTACTTATTTTTGATTTAGGGTTTCCTGAAAATGTTCAAATGATTCTCTGACTTTTCTTTCCCTTTTTCTTTGTGTGTATTTGTATCCACTGTGCTCTTATGTTTTCATTTCTACCACACATGTTCTTCTACTATGTTTTTATGATTTTTCTTTTATCATGCATGTTCTTCTACTATTTTTTCTTTATTCCGTTCTTTCTTCTACTGTGTTTCTATGCTATGTTTTCATATGCTTTCCCACTATGTTCCACTATTTTCCTTCCAATATGACCTGATATGCTACGCCTACTGTATCCTTCTACCATGTTCTTAAGTGTTTAATATTTCACTTCTACTTTACCATGTTTTAAGAGACCCGTTTAAGCATGTTTTCTCTACTACTTCTTCTACTCTCATTGTGTTTCGAATTAGTTTCTTCACTCTATTTGCTTTGAACTTTCAACTGTATTTGCTTGCTTTTGCATGAGTTTCTGAAAGAAATCTCTGAGCCTGTTTGACTACCTATTTTCTCATCTCTGTACTTGACTAAAGGTGAAAACCCTAGAATTTAGGGGCTCTTCCGAGGTTTGATCATGTGATTGAACTAGGGTTCTGTTTGAGAACCCTTGACTATTTCTGAGTCTATGAACTAAGTTTGAACTCCTTTGTTTACATACAATTTTGAACTTTTTTTAAAATTTCTTCTACATTAGACTCTTCTACTAATTGGCATGCTAGTTCTTCGTGTTTAAGCATGTTTGTATGCTTTTATATGTGTGATGAATATTTCTCCAAAAAGGTTTTCCAACTTTTGATTGATTCAGAATCCCTTTTTTTAGGTTTGATTGGTTGATACTGCTTTTCCTTAAGTTAAAATCTTTCCCATCTTTCTGACTTGGTTCATTCATACAAAATATTCAATTTTTGATTGTGAGCACGTGATTTTTTCCCTATGTGAATTACTCCCAGAAAATTCAAAATAATATAATTTTTCTTTGTTTGTAATTTTATGGATTTTCGTAGTATTTTCCGTCATTGTTTGCATTTGCATGTGTGTGTTTATTTTGTTTAAATTAACGAAAAAATACAAAAATAAGTTGCATTTGCCTTTGAGATCTAATTTTGCAATTAAGATTAATTAAGCAAGTGGTTGTTTTACAAAAATAAAAAGATTCACAAAAAATAGCATATTTTTGCATTTTTAGTGTTTAGTGTTAAACTCTGTGATTTTTCTTTTAATTTGGTATTCGATTATGTGTGATAATTATTATTTAAAGATTAATTAGTATTTTTGGATAATTTGGATAAGGGTTTATTTAGATTTGTATTTTTATTTTAATTAGAATTTTAGAAAAATAAAAGAAAAGGAAAAGAATTGGAGGAAGTCAGATTTGGGCCAATAATCCCTAGCCCAAACCCAATACACCTAATACCCAACCAAAACCAGCCCAAAACCCATGCCAAAACCCGTTCCAAGAAGTCCATCGACCATGCCATCGAAACGATGTAGTATAGGATCGGCACTACGTCGTTTCAGTGCCAACGAATCTCAACCATTCGTTCATCCACATCCAACGGACCATATTCCCCAACTGCTACCCGTCTCACCCATAACCCGACCCACCCTCGAACCAGTCCAACCCCAATTGATGAAAACGACCCCGTTTCAATCTGAGAGTCGATCAGAACCGTTGGATTCTAATTATCCAGTGGCCCTGATTGATTACCTAATTTTAATATATCAGGAATCCTTACCCCTACCCCTTTAGAACCCCCCATCTCGTCTCTAACCTTTCAAGAGACCAACCCTCCTCCGCCTTCCTCCACCCGCCGAAAATTGCCTCATGGCAGTTCCGGTGGCCCAATGACCTCCAAAATTACACCATAGAATCGTCTCGCCCCCCTCTTTCTAAATCCGTAACCCGTTACCGTCAAACATACCTGAATCTCTTCGAATATTGATTCGAAGAGATGAACCCTAGCAGTCGCCACCTCCAAATTCTCCCAAATTAACACCCTAGGACCCCTTCCTTTCACTCTTCCCTAATCTCCAAGTATTTTCCCTCAAATCCATGCTAAACTCCTCAAATCCTAAATCCCAAATCCGGGTTCCAGGAGCCAAACATAAAATTTGAAATTGATGATGACGATTCCAGTTTTAAAATTGGTTTTGTCACAAAATAATGTTACTCACTTATTTTGATAAATAATAAGCGACTAACATTATTTGGTGATGAAATCGGAAAGTCAAGATACCAAGTCGATTTCCAGTTTAGCCGGTGAGTTTCAACCATCCTTTCCATTATTAGCGTTTCACATCTGTTTCTTTTATCCTTATTCAACTTGTCTCTTTTGATTAAAATTAGAAAGTTTAAATTTCTGAATTTAAATTTCTTTTCTTTTCTTTCATTGGTTGTTCTATAGTCAAGTGATGTATTGTTTTTCAGTTTCTGCCATGTTTATCTATTCTTAGTCATGTTTAAGTCTCTAATTGTAGTTTCAATTCTCATGTTCATTTTTAATCTCTTTGTTCTGTGTTCATTCTTGAAATCCATTTAGTTTGTACCCTTTTTGGTTTGAATTTTTTGGGCTTATGAGGGTTGGGATTTAGGTTGCTACTGAATCCAAAACCAGAGAAAATGGTTTCTGTCTTGTCAGAAAGACCAGGTTTGGAGCTGAACCCTTAGGTCAATTCGACCCATTGTTCATTCGGGGGTTCAGGCATATTATAATAGGGGTGTAGAGGATAGTTTAGGAAATTAAGAAATAAGGTCTGCCAACACTATTTAGTGGTGCACTCCTGGATGAATTAAAAATCAAAAGGGGTTGCTAGTGGAATGACACCCTGTTTAGTGCCCTTTTAAGGCTGGAAATCAGAATAGAACATGGGGGGATTTTTTGAAGAGAGAAGGAGATAACATTGAGTGAGAGAAAAATACACTGATATTCAGACAGACATTGATAAAGAGAGACATACCCTGAAACATATAGGAGATTCTAGAAAAAAAGAAGATAGAATTGAGAGGTTAGAATTCCCTGAAAGTCTAGATTCCTCATTTGATTGAAAAAAATGGTTTGATTTTGGGATTTGAAACTCGGTTGAAGTTGTTTGGATTTCTGAATTACTGTTCCATTAGATTTCTCTGGGTTTTTTGAAGTTTCTTTTATTGTTGAACAATTCATGAGTTTCCCTGGGGTAAAGAAGGATTGAATTCAAGTCATTAAATCTTGATTTGAAGCCTGCTGGATCAGTGTACATTTAAAACTGGTCTATTCTTGAATTTTGAGTTTGTGCTGTTAAGATTGTATGCTGCTGCTATCTACTACTTCTTCACTTGTGTTTTCTTTTCATTCCCAGGTATTCCTTTGGCCCAAAGTGATACATGAAGTTTGAATAAAAAAATGTGTGATCAAATTCAAAGATAAATGGGACTGTAATACAGAGTCAATCCTTCTCTCGGGTTAACAGAATTCCTTACCCGGATTTTTGATTCGCGGACTGTAATACAAAGTCAATCCTTTTCCTCGATTCGGGATTTGAACCTGTGACTTGGGATACCATAAATCTCCCAAGTGGCGACTCTGAATCTCTTAGTAAATGAATCTCATTTTGATTGTCCTTCAATTGGAAAAACTCCCTTTTATTATACCCCTTTCGGAGGCTGTAGGTAAAAAGGAGGTGTGACATTGCTTCACTAGCTGTTAATTATTTCCTTTTGTTAAATTGTGCAACCGTGTACTGTCAAGACCTTGTCCTTAAATAAACCTCTTATGAATTTACCCCTTTTGTACTGCTTTGAAAAGGTGTTTTATTAATCTCTTTCCTTAATTATTTTTACCCGTTTGAAATCAGAATCCCTTAATTAAAGGGAAACTTTGTATAATTGATTTTCAAACTATTTTCTTACCTATTTGTGCTTGCCTTCTACACTATAAATACATGACCTTCTTCAACACAACACACGATCAACACACATTACATACTTCAGACACTTATAATAATCTCACAGTTCTCTTCTAAACTCATAGCATTCTGACTACTTGCTTGCACTTTGGCTTTACAAGACTACTGCTTTCCTTTGCTTGTTTCCTTGAGACTGGTATGTTCTGGTTTTGGTTTAAGCATCATCCCAATGTGTTTTCTTACAGCTTTACATCCATGTCTATTTACTGTTTATATGGAGTTTAAATGTCAATTAGTATGTTAATTTCCTTTCATCTGTTTCTACTGTGAATCCCTGCACCCCTGTTTCCCTCTATGTGCTTTGAGTTGTAGTTCAGAACATGGCAATATGCAAGTTATTGCCCATGTTTGTACTTGATCCCTTTGGTGATCCTAACTCCAAAAAATAATGTGCTCTAACAGGCTGGTGAGGTGTGCCAGCATTTCCTATTGCTAGGTATGCCCACTAGCCTATCTTTGTCACTTCCCTTTTTCCCCTTTTCAAAATTCCTTCTATACACTTACACTTATTCCTAGTTTCTAAGTTCTGCCCCCTCCTGTGAGACATGCCTTGGGACCTTCAGCTCCCTCTGAACTTGGACACTTGAGGGCTGGCCCTTCCACACTACATTATGACTCAATCCTGCAATGTATTTGGGTGTGAGCACTGCCTAGAGTCCATTTGAGGATCTTAGGAAACTCTGACACATCCCAAACGATAGAAAGGCTTTGGATCTTGATATTTGGAGTTGGTTTACTTCATGCTTCAGGCGGGAAACCTGAATCAGGCTCTCCTTGGTTGTAATTTTAATTTTTTTCTGATGTAGTTTTCTTTATTTTATTTTTTTGGACTGTAATAATTTTTGTAATAAACCTCTGGGGTGATTAGTGAAAGGGGAAGGGAAACCATGCATGCAAAAGGTTCTGTACTCATGTATCTTGTCTACAGCTTTGCATGTTTGCATATCACACGTAGATACCATGCTATAGGGATTCTGCATCTCCATATAGATACCATATCTATAAGGAATTCTGCATTATCACATGTAAATACCATGTTTATAAGGAATTCTGCATTATCACATTGTAGATACTATGTCTATAAGGAATTCTACATTATCACATGTAGATACCATGTTTATAGTTTTCTGTATCATTATATATAGATACCATGCCTATAAGTTAACTAAAAATTAAGACTCTACATATGCATTGGTCACTAGGCAAACCTGTTTATAGGATTAAAAACTAACAGTATTCAGACACCATGCCCATTTCTGCAATTTTGCTACGCCTATAAAAATGTTTAAAATCAGTAACGCCTAGAGAGCATGCCTGTTCGAGCTATCAACCAAAACTGAATCATTCGTTCTCTTATAAGTCTAAATCAGTAGTAGCAATGATTAACGTCTGTAGCATTTATGTTCCTGTAATTGACAATTTCTTTCCCTTAAAATCAGTATACTTCTTTTTTGAAACTAATAGATATCATGCCTATAGGTTTCATTTAACAATTAGGCAAGCCATAAGGTAACTTATAAAATTGAATCAGATTTTATTTACTACAACCAACAGGCAAGCCTGCTTCGGGCTTCTTATCTGAATATGTAATAGATCAGTCTACCACAACTCTTAAGTTTAATCAGACCCTAAGCAGTACGTATAAGACATGCTAAAAATGTATGCTTCTCTTTGTTTTAAGGAGGTTTGTTTGTGCCTTTCTATCTGTTATGTGGTTCTCCCCCATATTTGTTACATATGTGTTTTGATTGTCGCCTTAGAATTTTGTCCTTTGAAAATATAAAACCTCACACTCCTTCCCTTTAGGATTAGTAGTCCCAAATACCTAAGGGGCTGATAGGATTGGGGCGAGTAATAACATGCAATAAGTAAAACGAGACCATTCCGTGTTTAATACCTTAAGGGGGTGGAAAAGGGTAGATATGGATATGATGACCACGCGATAATACCACGTGTATAAACGGTTACTGGGTGTTGTGTGGGGTGATCCATATTATTTATAAACATAGGATCCCCTCCCTTACTTGTTTATTTTATTCAAATTTCAAAATGCTTTTTCTCAAACTTCAGCTTCTTTAACTGCTTTTAACTTCAATTACTTGCAACAATTATGTGAAAAATTCCCCCCCCCCCTTTACTCATTTATTCAGAATTTTAAAACTATTTCTTCTCAAATTTCAGCTTCTTTAACTTCGTTTAACTTCAATTACTTACAACAATTATGTGAAAACACCTCCCCCATATTTGTAACTCTTAATTGTCTACTTGTTGTTTGCACTTAAAGTCACAATTATAGTATGGCTGGGAACCACACTAGTGGATCTCGGGTGGTGCCTAACACCTTCCTCTCTGGATAATTTCGAGCCCTTACCCAATCTTTGGTTTTTCTAAATCAAATTTCTTCTTAGTGTCCTAATGCACTTAATCATTAGGTGGCGACTCTTAAATTCAAACCCAATTCCCAAAAGGGAACGAGTTGTCCTCCCAAATGTCATAAAACCAATTTTGCGAGAAAAAGGAAGCATCGACAATGAGTCATTACTGAGGAAAAGGAGGAGAGTGGAGCTCGAAAAGAGGTGGTCGTGGACACTGGTAGGAGAAATATGGGTGTTTCACAGATGACACATGTGCCCTCATTTATGGCCGATGCTCTTGAGGTAGGGAGGTCCCCTCAAACGGAAGGGGTATAGCCGGGAGGTGGTTCCGTGCGTTCCGCTGAGGGTGGTGCATCTTCTAATATTGGAGGGGCTTACATGTCGAAGGTGATGGCTCGGGTTTGGATATCTACCCAGTAGACGTTCGTGAATTTTTAGAGCGCCACACTCATGTGGAGGTTAGGAAAGAGGGCTCTGATCGGCATATAGTTGTCCCTGGGGATATAACATACTATCGAGCTATGATTAGGTGGCATCTATTTTAGCCCGTTTATGTTCTTCCCCCGAGATCGAGGCTCTTAGAATGATGAACGATACGGAATTGTCCCGGAACGTCACCAGCATGGCCTTGCAGGTAGATATCTTTCTCTTTTATTTCGTCATTGGGTTCGTGCTACAATTTTTTGTCTGTCATTTTATTTTTGACTTTTTCTTGATTTGACCCTTAGATTGAAAGCGAGCGCCGAGAAAGGAAGACGACGACCGTCTATGAGAAGATATTCTCCAAATATCAGGAGTATTGCACCAAGCATCGTGCGATGGTCGACATCTACCATCAGGACCCCGAGTTCCAATTGTTTCGTGAAGGTCTTAAATAGAGTGAGGACCAGCTGGCGCACAAAGTAGAGGAGTTGCGAGAGCGAGACGAGGATCTCATGAAGGCCATTGCCCGTAATAATGAACTCGAAGTTTCCCTCAAGGCTAAGAAAGATGAGCTCGAATTAAGTAGAAGGGTGATGGCTGAGAATACCGACCTGCAAGCAAGGGTGTCCAGTCTTACCACTGAATTGGGTATGAAGGTGATGGAGATCGATGGTCTTAAGGGCGAGTTAAGTGTGAGCGCTGATAGATTGGCGACCGTTATTTCTGAAGCGGCGGTGTTGGAAGATACTTTTTACGTTTGTAGGTCGAAGCAGACTAAGGATAAGGAGGCGTTTGAGCTTAAGGTATCGGGGCTGAATGGACGTGTAAAGGAGCTGGAGGCGGAGTTATCCGCAACGACCGGGCAGATGGCGTCATTGAGGGCAGAAGACGTGCGCCAAAACTCGTAACCTTCTACGTCCCGTGCTTCAGCTGATCCTGGTGTGCCTCATCGTTTGTATGAGTTGTGGGTTCATACCAAGGCCAAGCTCGATGTTTACAAGGCTCTTTATGCTGAGGAGAGGGTGTCTGAAGCCGAGCTTCAGGATATGCATGCCAAAGCTCATGCAACTCGTGAGGAATACGGATACGACCCTCTTTTGCCTAACGGGGATGACATTAATTCTGACGATACAAATCGTCTTGCTTCCAACTCTGGTATAATGATATGTATGGTACCACAGATACTGCATAATTTTTTTTGTTTGCACTTATTTTTGTCGTAGGATTTTTGTAAGGGCGTCTTTGAGCTCATTGTAAAGATAGGTGCCAGTAACAATTTGTTATAATGAAGAAATTGTTTTGTTGATTTGGCGGTAGTTTTTGTAATTTTCATGGCATTCTGGGCATTTGTCGTACTGTCAAATTGATTTTATTTCAATTGAGGTCAGACTCCTTCTCTTTTTTTTGTCGATGGCCTTAGCTAGTGGGATGTTACTTTCGAGCTAGCGTCGAGGTAATATCCCATCGTAGTTCGAGCGAGGTTGAACACGTTTCTTAGTCGATGGCCTTAGCCAGTGGGATGTTACTTTCAAGCTGGCGTAGAAGTAGTATCCTGTCGTAGTTTGAGCGAGGTCGAACACATTTCTTAGTCGATGGCCTTAGCCAGTGGGATGTTACTTTCGAGCTGGCGTCGAAGAAGTATCCCGTCATAGTTCGAGCGAGGTCGAACATGTTTCTTAGTCGATGGCCTTAGCCAGTGGGATGTTACTTTCGAGCTGGCATCAAAGTAGTATCCTGTCGTAGTTCGAGCAAGGTTAAACACGTTTCTTAGTCGATGGACTTAGCCAGCGGGATGTTACTTTCGAGCTGGCGTTGAAGTAGTATCCTGTCGTAGTTCGAGTGAGGTTGAACATGTTTCTTAGTCGATGGCCATAGCCGATGGGATGTTACTTTCGAGCTGGCGTCGAAGTAGTATCATGTCATAGTTCGAGCAAGGTCGAACAAGTTTCTTAGTCGATGGCCTTAGCCAGTGGGATGTTACTTTCGAGTTGGCATCGAAGTAGTATCCCGTTGTAAGGGTGACCTTCTGTTCTATCTGACGGAGTATAGTGGATGCTAGTTTCATTCATATGCTGGAGATTTGATTATGTTCTTGTGGAAAATACGTGTTGACTTTGTACACACAATGGAGATTTGATATGTTCTCATAGAAAATACGCGTTGACTTTGTACATACAATGGAGATTTAATTATATTCTCGTATAAAATACGTGTTGACTTTGTACATACTATGGAGATTTGGCTATCTATGCCCAGTCCCTTTATTACTCGGCCTTGAGATTATATCGACGTGCGGGGTAATGAACAACACTTCGGACCTCGAGGTGTATCCTTTGCCTCCTCATTAAGAACCCCACCGAGAAAACCCGATTGGGACAAAACCCAGATGAGTTAAAAAGAGTACGACTTAGGGGGTGCCTTTTTCAGAAGTGGAAGTATTTTAGATGGGCGACATTCCAATTATTTTGGAGTAGTTTTCCTTCCATTATCTCTAACTGGAACGCTCTTTTATTCGCTGACGCTATGATTTTGTATGGCCTGTCCCAATTTGTTCCCAGCTTTCCATCATTAGGGTCTTTTGCTACCTGTGTTTTAACTTTGAGAACGTAATCTCCGACCTTGAGTGGGTATTTTGTCTTTCCTGTTATAGTACCTTTCTGTTTGTAATTTTTGGGCTACCATTCTTATGTGAGCTATGTACTTCCGCTCCTTGACTTCATCTAGGTCTTGTAATCTCCATTCATCGTTACTAGGTCCGCTGTCGTTGGAGTATCTCAGGCTAGGTTCTCCGACTTTGACTGGTATAACTGCATCAGTCCTGTAGACCAAGGAGTATGGTGTTTTGCCTGTGCTGGTTTTTGGCGTGGTGCAGTATGCCCATAGTGCTTTTGGCAGTAGTTCAGGCCATAACTCTTTGACGTCCTCGAGCTTCTTCTTTAGTATATTCAATATCGTTTTATTGGAAGAATCGGCTTGACCGTTGGCAGCAGGGTAGTATGGTGTGGAGAGTATACGCTTGATGTGTCATTCTTCAAAGAACTCAATTTTTTTCTTTCCAATGTACTGGGGTCTGTTGTCACAGTTGATTTCTTTGGGAATGCCAAAGCGGCATATTATATTTTTCCATATGAATGCGATAACTTCTTGTTTATGTATCTGCATGTATGCACTTGTTTCCACCCATTTAGAAAAATAGTCAGTTAAAACTAAAAGGAAGCGTACCTTACCTCGCCCTATTGGAAGGGGTCCGACAATATCCATCCCCTACTTTATGAACGGCCATGGCAAAATGACATACTGTAGCAGTTCTCCTGCTTGGTGTATCATAGGGGTGTATTTTTGACATTGTTCATATTTTTTGACGTAGTTTGCGACTTCTTTTTTCATGGTGGGCCAGTAGTATCCCGTACGGATGAGGCATCTGATGAAGGCACGGTTTCCTATATCAGCACCACAGTGCCCCTCGTGTACTTCTTCGAATACATGCCTCGTTTGGTTTGGTACGAGGCATTTGGCCAGGGAGTCACCGAACGTCCTTTTGTAAAGGTCGTGATTTACGAGGCTGTACTTGACCACTTGAATTTGGAGCTTTTTGGCATCTTTCTTATCTTGCGGGAGTGTTCCTTCCTATAGATAAGTTACGCTACGATTGCGCCAGTCCCAAGTCAGATTTATAGAATGTACCTCGACCTAGTCTATCGAGAAATGGAGGAGGGTAACCATGTTTTCTTTGTTGATATTTTTGGCGGCTGCCGCTAATTTGGCGAGGCCGTCTGCTTCAGCATTTTGCGCCTTGGGTATGTGGTCGAGTCGACATTCATCGAATTCTAGGAGTAGTTTATGGATTTCTGACAAGTACTTTTGTAGTCTCGATTATTCGATTTGGAAAGTCCAAATGACTTTATTCACCACGAGTTGGGAGTCGCAGTGTAAGACGAGTCATCGAGTGCCATATTTTAGGGCTAATTTCAATCCTTCAATTACAGCTTCATACTCGGCCTCATTGTTAGTCATTTCGGGACATCGTATGGATTGGCGAATCACTTCACCTGTAGGGACTTCGAGGACGAGTTCCAGTATCAAGCCCGACATGTTAGATGCACCGTTAGTATAGAGAACCCATAGGTTAGAGGGGGAAGACGCACAGAACGCCTCTTGCTCTGCTTCAGGCAATATTTTTGCACTAAAATCGACGACGAAGTAGGCGAGCACTTGCGACTTTATAGCAGTTCGCGGTTGATATGTTATATCATTCTCGTTTAATTATATGGCCCATTTAGCCAACCTGCCCGATAGTTCGGGTTTGTGTAGGATGCCCCTGAGGGGGAAGGTTGTCACCACCTTTATGTGGTGACATTGAAAATATGGTCTAAACTTTCGTAAAGATACGACTAATGCCAGAGCTAATTTCTCAAGGTGGGGGTGCCTCGTTTCGACATCACCTAGGGTTTTGCTGACATAATAGATTAGAGACTGCGTACCTTTGATTTCGTGGACCAGAATTGCACTTACCGCGACTTCGGAGACTGTTAGATACACCAGGAGGCATTCGCTTGGATCTGCTTTGACCAGTAGTGGCGGTGAGGATATGTATGCTTTTAATTTCTTTAAGGCGTCAACGCATTCCGAGTTCCACTGTAATCTGTGATCCTTCCTCAGTACATTGAAAAATTTATGGCACATATCTGACAACCGTGAGATGAACCTCGATAGGGCGTCTATTCGTCTCATCAACTTCTTTACCTGCTTTTTTCTAGTCAACATCTCCGGTATTCCTTCGATGGCCTTGATCTGGTCTGGATTGACCTCGATACCCTTTTGTAATACTAGAAAATCGAGGAATTTTCCCAAATGGCTACGCCAAAGGCGTATTTTTCTGGATTCAATTTTATTTCGTATTGCCTCAATATTTTGAAGGCCTTCTTCAGATGACCAATGTGATCCTCCTTCTTTTTTGACTTCACTGACATTCCGTCGATGTAGGCATCCATAGTTTTTCCAAGTCGTTCTTTGAACATTTTCGTGACCAACCTTTGGTACATCGCTCCTGCATTCTTAAGTCCCAACGGCATAACTCTGTAGCAATACGTCCCCTGGTGGGTGATAAATGTGGTCTTTTCTTGATCTTCTTCTGCCATTAGGATTTGGTTGTAGCCAGAATATGCATCTAAGAAGCTTAATAGTTTGTTCCCCGTTGTTGCATCGGTGAGCTGATCGATATGTGGTAGTAGAAAGGAATCTTTTGGGCATGCTTTCTTGAGGTCGGTGAAGTCGACACATATCTGCCATTTCCCATTTTTATTTTTTACCATGACCACATTGGCGACCCACTCAGGATACTTTGATTCTCGGACGGAACCCTTAGCGAGTAGCTTATTAACTTCTTCGCTAACTGCATCGTTGATTGTGGCATTGAACTTTATCCTTATTTGCCGCACAGGCGGGTAGAGAGGGTCGACATTTAGCCGATGTGTGGCGATATCCCATAGGATTCCCGACATATCTAAATGGGAAAAGGCAATCAGATCAGCGATGTTAGTTAAGAATTAGAATTCATGGAATTCACCTGGTCTTGAGAGGTTGTGCCCGATATAAGCTTTCTTCGTGCTGTCAGTGTTGTCCAATTGAACGGGGTCGAGGTCTTCCACGGTTGCCTTGTAGGCCTCTACGACATCTAGATCTTTGATGGCCTTTATTTGTATATCGGGTTTGGTTCTCGACATGGCTGATTGCTATGCTTCCGCACTTTCTCCCTTTAATTGTTGGGTGTGTGCGCAATCTTGGGCGATACAGTAGCATTCTTAGGCGGTACATTGCTCACCCCGAATGCTAAATATTCCCAATGGGGTAGGAAATTTGATCACTTGGTAGAAACTTGAAGGGACGACTCGTATGTCATGTATCCATGGACGTCCTATGATAGCGTTGTAGGCTGTTTCCTGGTCCATGACGTGAAAAGTCATTTCTAGAGTGACTCCTCCAGCCAGAACGGGCAGCATTATCTCTCTTGAGGTTCGTTCAACTGCATTATTAAAACTCGTTAGTGTTATGCAGCGCGCTATTATCTTATTCCCGAGTCTCTTCTGTGCGAGGACTCGTGGGTGGATAATACACGCACCGCTTCCGTCATCCACCATTATTCTTTTTACATCTGTATCTGCAATACGTAAAGTTATTACCAGAGAATCATAGTGAGGGAAAGACAAACCATGGGTATCTGACTTATCACAGATGATACAATCTTCAAGGTCATCACCCGTTCGTGAGCAACTGTTCGCCTGAGTTTGTATGTAATGGTGAACTTCACATGGTTGATTATTGTATCATCACCTCCTCTAATGATCATTTGTATGACACGAGCTGGTGAAGGTGGTTTTGGGGGTCCTTGGGGTTGATCGTGCCCACGAGCGAAGTTATCCCGTCCTCGATCGCTCAGCAGTTCGTTAAGGTGTCCTTGGTTCAACATTCTTACCACTTCATGTCGCAATCCTATGCAATCTTCGGTCTTATATCCCCTTTCCTGATAGAACTCGCACAAAATGTTCGATCTCCGGGTGATTGGATCCGACTTCTTTTTTGTGGCCACTGCACCTTTGTGCCGAGCTTTTCTAGTGCATACACTATTTCTGAAGGAGAAACACAAAAGTTATGAGCAGACAATAATGGGGGCATACCTCTCTCATTCTGCTGTGGCACGATGCGTTGGGGCGTGATGTCTGCATGTCGTGGTAGAGGTGGTATGGATGTCCAGATGTAGGGCTGATGCCTCTCTCGATTAAAACGGGATAGTTGGTCCCTTTGACCGTTGTTACGGTGGTCTCTCCTTATTTCGGTTTGTATTGAGATTAGCCGTTGGATCGAACCATTTAAGTCGTCCTCATTTGCCCTTACTTCGGCACAATATGCGTTATGGATTTCTTCCCACGTAGTGGGAGGGTATTTCATGAGCCTACTTAGTAGTTTTTTAATTGCTTTCGGCCCGTTTCTATTTAACCCATTTTGGAACGCTGCTACCGCCATCCCCTCCGATATATTGGGTAAGCTCATTCTTACCCTATTGAATCGGTCTAGGAAATCCTGAATTCCCTCGCCTGTCATCTGTCTAACGACGAAGATGTCTTTTACCTTGGCTTTTACTTTTTTCGCTCCCATATGAGCGGTGACGAATTTATCTGCAATTTCCTTGAACATTGATATCGGTCGTGCCAGCAGTTGGGAATACCACGTCAGTGCTCCCCCTGTTAGGATTTCACCGAACTTTTTTAGCAGCACCGATGACACCTTCTCTTTCGACAGATCGTTGCCTTTCACAGCCGTGATGTAGTGGATTATATGATCTTCTGGGTCTGTGGTGCCATCGTATATTTTTAATTATGGTGGCGTTTTGAAGGTTTTTGGAATAGCATGGGGGGCTGCCACTTCACTGTAGGGCTGCTCAATGAATCAGCCGACATCTCATTTTGGTAGCATCTTTGGAGCGCCCGGTATTTTATTGACCCTTTCTTGGTGTTCCTTCATCTGATCACAGAGCATTTTGTTCTCATTTTCTATTTCTTCCATTTTCTTTAGAATGGCTGCAAGTGTGTTGTTACCTGTATCGTTGTCAGTGTGAGCATCACCTGCGCGTGGAGTTTCTGGCTCATCGGTGATAGTTGTGGTGTCAGCGCCTGTGCCTCCGATATCTCTTTGAACAGGTTTGTCGAGTATACTGCTCAAGGTGTTTGTTAACCACTCTTCTAAAAGTCTTCACAGCCGGTGGAGCTTCTCCTGCTACGGATGTTGAAGTTTCCTCTCACGAGACAGTCACGATTTCGTGTGAGAGGGGGGAGGGGTGGGATGGGGGTGAGATATCTCCCTCGGGTGTGGCGCCTGGCGTTGTATTTTCATTGTCTTCCCTGTCGACTTCATTGATAGAATCCATAAGGTTGCTAGTGACGCCTACTGTCGCTTTTAATTGCTTCCCCCTTTCCTGTCATTGTTGATCTTTTTGAGGCCAGTAAGAGGTGATTATTTCTTTCAAGGATCTAGATGAAACTAAAGTCTCAGCTAAAGAAATTCCCACAGACGGCGCTAAATTATTTGATTCAAAAGATATTGGAATCTAATTTAACAAACCAATCAAAGAAAATGAAGAGGTAAATCTCAGCTAAGCATAATAAGTTCTAGAACAGAAGACACAAGTAATGAACACGATGGAAAGTATTTGTTGATTTTATGAAGAAGACGGTAATTGTACAGTGAGAAAGACAATCTTCAATATAGGAGAGAGTTTACAAGCTTTTCTTTCAATTGAAAAGGCCCAAAAAGCTCGAGAGGATCCCTTACTAGGTATCTTCTCCCCTATATATATAAGAGTTAATCCCTTTCTGCACCCTTGAGGACATACCTAGGGAATATTCGTGAGAATATTCCAAAATACCCCAAATTGGGCCTACACTACTGCAATAACTATTTGTCCTCTATCCCTATCTATCATACCTCGTAGGGCGTCCCGTTTACGAAGATCTCATCTTCCATTGTCTTTGTCAAATGGATGTGGTCGTCCAAATTTGGACTCATACATACTCTATGAGAAGTAGAGAGAGCAGACAAGTTGGGGCTGCTCAGTAGGTAATGGTCCTAAGTTCGAGTATGGAAACACTATAGATCCTCCTAATTTGAAAGGAAATTTAAAATTAAAAAAAATAGCCGCGAGAGAGAGCATATTGGAGACAATTCTTAATTGGCAATTGTATTTTCCGTTGTACTCTAGTTTCGTTATCGGTGAGTAACAAAAACATATTATTTCAATTAAGATAGAGTTAAGATTTGAAATTTATGAGTTCGGATTTTAAATTTTTTAAGTTATTACTATGTTGTAAATTAATAATTTATATATATATTTAATTATTTTCTTAAGATAAATACATGATTTGGATCAAAAACTGAGTTCGGCTTAACCATAACTTCTAATCTTTCTCCGCCCTTGTTCCTAGTTAAGTAATGTTACACCATACAAGAAGAAGTAGAAGAAGTAATTTTGCAGTCTAGCATTTAGTCAAAATGTTAATATCAGCGTCTATATCTTGTTATTTAAGCTAATATTAGTACTATATTGTATGACATCCTAATAAAAATTCATAAAAGTTTTTTATATTTTTTGTTGGCATATAGTTGTCTATTAGGATAAAAAACTCATAAAAGAATTAGAATACAAAGTAAACATAATAATAGGGGTAATAGAGACGAATAACTTTAATAAATTTAACTTTAATGAAGTAGCAAACCCTTCTATTATTGTCACGACCCTAGTTCACCAATCGTGAACCTGTCATGACGGCACTCAGTCTTCGCGACTAGGTAAGCCTAACACATTGAGGAAATTTAACAACTTTTACGAAAGCAATAAACAAATACTGAATAACGTAGGAAAATGTATAGAGTGCCGCCTGGCACATATACTTCAACTCTAATACTATAACAACCTCCAAGACCCGAAAACTCACGGGCAACACAGGCTAAAAGAATATAAGTTATGGCACTAACATCCAGAAATATTTATACAACTGATCACATGAAATGAAACTACTAACTATAAGGGAGAGTAGAAGGAGACTCTTCGGATCTGCGGACGCGGCAGATGCATACCTCAAGTCTCCAAGTGTAGCTCTGAAATCACCGATAGTGCGCTCGATCAGAAGTACCTGGATCTGCACAACAAAAGTGTGCAGAAGAGTAGNTAACCTCCCAGACCCGGAAACCCACGGGCAACACAGGCTAAATGAACATAAGTCACGGCTCTAACATCCAGAAATGTCTACACAACTGAACACATGAAATGGAACTGCTGACTATAAGCTAGAGTAGAAGGAGACTCTTCGATCTGCGGACGCGGCAGAATATACCTCAAGTCTCCGAATGTATCGCCTGAATCACTGATAGAAAGTCCGACCAGAAGTACCTGGATCTGCATAACAAAAGTGTGCAGAAGAGTAGCATGAGTACACCACAGCGGTACTCAGTAAGTGCCAAGCCTAACCTCTGTTGGGTAGTGACGAGGAAAGGTCAGGGCCCTACTGAGACAGAAACAATAATAATAATAATGAGCAGTGTAAATCAGGAATTTATCTGAAATAACAACAAAATAGGATAGAAGCTACAAGTCAATGACAATTAAGCTAAGTAAGGAAAATAACACAACAAGTATTCCTCAACTGTCCATTGGATCTCCCGGGAATTGAACCCATAGTCCATCTCATTTAAATATCTGGGATCTCCCGGGGATCGAACCCGTAGTCCATCATACCAGTATCAAAGGATCTCCCAGAAATCGAACCCGTAGTCCATAATATCAATAGCAAGGATCTCCCGGGAATTGAACACGTAGTCCATCATATCAGTAGCAAAGGATCTCCCGGGAATCGAACCCGTAGTCCATAATATCAGTAGCGAGGATCTCCCGGGAATTGAACCCGTAATCAAAACAACAGTGTGCAAGGGGATCTCCCGGGATACCGTCCCGTAGTCCCAAAATAAAAGTGCAGGGGGATCTCCCAAGATACCGTCCCGTAGTCCCAAAATAAAGTGCAGGGGGATCTCTCGGGATATCGTCCCGTAGTCCCAAAATAAAAGTGCAGGGGGATCTCCCGAGATACCGTCCCGTAGCCCAAAATAAAAGTGCACGGGGATCTCCCGGGATACCGTCCCGTAGTCCCAAAATAAAAGTGCAGGGGGATCTCTCGGAAATCGAACCCGTAGTCCCAAAGTAAACAAACAAGGGGGAACTCCCGGAGTACCGCATCCGTAGTCCCAATGTAAATGCGCAACCAACATCAAAGAAATACTCA
>MU746878.1:0-17841 GCA_026770625.1 Nicotiana glauca
TGGTCCAACAGGAACTTGCATCACGTTTAAATTTATGCACAATATATGTTCGCATTACTCATTTGCAGGTAAACCGGCTAGCAATGGCCGTCTTAGCACGAGCGACCCCGCTCAAGTTCCCGTAGCCTACTAAAATTTGACTGTCCTTCCCAACCGGAATATCGTGTCCGTTTTTCGAAAATCTTCATCGGTATATTCCGCCGATAGATCACAAACTACATATGGCCTGATTCCTATAATACCAGGGATATGTAGGCAGCTCAGGAACCAGAGCTTGGTCACAACTCTTCAAATTATTTTGTTTGGTTTAATTGGCCATCATATATTTAACCAACTCTTTCATCCTTCCCAGTTAAAGAGGGGCAACTGTTGATACCCAATTTTCCCCTATGTATTTTCACTTACAAAATACTTTCAAATAATATGTATATGCATATATAAGCATTCCGAAGGGTTTTGGTATTTTTCCTAAGTTTTTAAGATTTTTTAAAATCAATTTATGGTCCATTTTAGCAGTACAAAATCAATAATTATTCCCAAAACTATCAATTTTGGTGAATAATTTATTTTATTCTTATATTTATACCAAAATATAGTTAAGGTGATTTTTGTATAGTTTCACAAATTTATTTAAAGGCTAAATTGCATACAATTGCAATTTTAGTCTATTTTAAGATTAACAACATTTTTATAATTGTAAAATTGGTTTCAATATTTTGTAATTAATATTTATATATTATTAATCGGTTCAGTACTTTTAATTTGCTTTTAAAATCATTTTTTACTATTTTATATAAATAAAAAGGGAAAACTAGCTATTTAACACTTAGCCCCATTTCAGTTCGATTATAGCCTATTTATGTTTCAATTTTAGCCTTCAAATTGACCCAATCCCAACCCACTTGGACCGGCCCAATTCTATCTTTACCCGACCCTTTAACCCATTTACTAACCCGCCCGGATTTTATTTCAATCCAGGTCGTTGATCCTTTTGATCAACGGCAAGGATCACCCCTTACCATTTTAACCTCAAACGACCTACCCTAATCCCTCTTTTCATTCTGATAGCCGCCTTTGAATCCCATTGTCTCTCAAACTCTCTTGAAGGTTCTTCAAACCCTAATCGTCTCTGACCCTTTTTCCACCATACTGTCACCAGAATCCATGACTTCTCATTCCATGGATGGTGTGTACTCACCCCTCTCTACCATTAAACCTCAGGAGTTCGAGGTTTTGAAGCTTGACCTCGACGGTTCTCTTTTAGATCTTCTCAAATCTTCGATTCTATGGCTTCTCCGACCTTTGCTCCGGCATATTCAAGCCTCAAGAGCCTGATCCTCACTCATCCGACTTAGGATCAGGCTTTCTTTCAAGCCTTTCTCATTTCTAGGGTTTTGGAGAAACCCTAAGCTATTCGAGGTTTT
Organism: Nicotiana glauca; assembly: GCA_026770625.1. Classification (NCBI taxonomy): domain Eukaryota; kingdom Viridiplantae; phylum Streptophyta; class Magnoliopsida; order Solanales; family Solanaceae; genus Nicotiana; species Nicotiana glauca. Next base: position 1,425 of record MU746878.1, read on the forward strand.
TCTCTGTTTGTTTTCTTAGATCTACTATGTATTTGTGTTCTACTGAATGTGTAAAGTGTTTTCCCCAAATTTTCTTTTCAAAATCGTTTATTTTCGATTTAGGGTTTCTGAAAAGGTTTTCAAAACATCTTTCTAATTCTTCTTGTTCTTTCATGTGTTTTGTCTATATTATGCTCGTATGTTTTCTGCTCTACCACACATGAGTTTGCTCTTCTATTTTTATATCTATTATACATGATTCTTCCATGCCGTTGTGTGTTACTGTGCCTCTAGACTAGGCTCGCAAGATTATCTCTGCTATGTTTTCCAACATGATTTCTATTGTGTGTCTCCTACTGAGTTCTTTAATTTTTGTTTGTTCTACTAGACTTTGTTCGAGTTCTTGCTAAGCATGTTTCATCTACTGCTTCTTAATTTTGTATTACTCCTTCTCTTCAAAACTTGTTTGGGATCCGAGTTTTTCTTAAAACATGTTCTTCATGCTTTAAATCAATTTTTCTTTCTTTGTTGTTTCAAACCTGCTATCATGTCTATTTGTTTCTCATGATTTGTCTTCTCATCTCTATGTCTAATTCGAAACCTAGGATTTGGGGGGTTTCTTTGGCAAGTTTGATTAGGGTACTACTTTGGAACCCCGAACTATCAGACTCATTCTAAGTACTATGAACTGAATTTGAAACTCTTTGCTTATGATTCTGACCCTTTCTATACCTGTCTTTTTCTAATTAGCATGACAACTCCTTCTTGTTTATTTGTGTACTTTATATATAGGATTTCTTCTTGCAAAAAGGGTTTTTGCAAGTAATTGATTGATTTCGAAATCCTCTTAATAAGGCTTGACTAATTGGTACTGATTTTCCTTTAATTGAACCTTCTTTATCTTTTCCTAACTTGGTTCACTCGAACAAAGCCTGTGATTTTGATTTCACTGGTTGTTTGATTTATTCCCTTTCCTTATTTTTCACAAACTGTGTACCACTGGACTTTTCCTTAAATAAATTCCCATATATTTACCCTTTTTGTGTTACTTTCGAAAAGATTTCAATCAAATTTCTTTCCTCATTTGTCTCCTACCCATTTCAAATCAGAATCCCTTACTAAAGGGAGACTTTATGTGATTGATTGCAAACTATTCCCTTACCTTTTCGTACTTGTTTTCTGCATTATACAAGGGGAACGACCGTTCTATCCTTGTACATGGAGAAAACTTGGAACCTGAAACCTTGAACCTTCAGTTCAATACCTTAAACTTACATTACTCACATACTTACAATTCAATAATTCTTTCAGTTCACTACTCGAGCACACATTATTCACTTGCAATTTGAATACTCTCGCAATATTCTATTCTCTTTTGAGATCATTTGGACTGTTAGACTGCAACTTGGTTTCTCAAGACTATTGTTTTACATGTTTATTTCCCTGAAACTGGTATGTCTCAATTTTGATTTTAGCTTCCTCCCTAATGTGTTTACTTTATAGTTTCTACACTTGTCTACTTTGTTATTCATGTTCTGTATTAAATATGCTACTATCCCTTCACATTTGTTGTTTGTTGTGAATTCCTCATACCCCTATTCCCTTCTATGTGTTTGAGTTAAGGCTCATGGCCTGGCAGTATCCAAATTACTGCCCAGGTCTGAACCTGATCCCCAATGGATCCTAACTCCTAAGATTAGGCTAACTGACTGGTCAAGGGTGTGCCAGCACTCCTAATTGCTGGGGATGACCACCAGCCTGCCATGGACTTCCTTAACTCCCCTCTATGAACTTACACTTACACTTAGACTCTAAATTCTGCCTCCCCTCCTATGAGCCTTGCCTTGGGACCTTGTGTTCCCTATGAACTTGGATATTTGAGGATTGGCCCTTCCACACTGCACTATAATCTAATTCTCCAATGTATTTGGGGTGTAAGCACTGCCCAGAGTCAACTTGAGACTCTTGGGAACTTTGACACATCCCAAAGAAGTTAAATGCTTTGGAAATCTAATCTTTGGAAGTTGGTTCATTTCATATTTTAGACATGGAGTCTGAATTAGGCTCTTTGGTTGTAGTTTAATTTCTGACGTAATTTTACTTTTCTTTATTCATTCGGGTTGTAATAATTTGTAATAACTTATAGGGTATATAGTAAAAATAGGGAGGGTCATTCATGTATGCATGTGGGTATACATCATGTTCTTAGGCATTTATTCCTACAATCTCATTCTGCTCTTCATCTATGCATGTCATATAGAAATCCTGCTTATAAGTTTTTCTGCACTTCATGCAGAAATCCTGCTTATAAGTTTATGCATCTGCATTAGAAATCCTACCTATAAGTTACGCATTTTATTAGAAATCCTACCTATAAGTTGTTCCATTACTGCATCAGAAATCATGTCTATAAGTTTTTCTTCACTACATATAGAAATCATGTCTATAAGTTTCTGCACTTCTGCATATAGAAATCATGTCTATAAGTTTCTGCACTTCTGCATATAGAAATCATGTCTATAAGTTTCTGCACTTCTGCATATACATGATCTTATTAGGCAAACAGTCTATAGGTTAAAATAATAACAAGTTACGTCCTAGATACCATGCCTATAGGATTCCTGCATCCCGATAATCTTTTTTAAAACCAACAACGCTTAGGAATCATGCCTATAGGAGCAACCATTTGAATTTGATTCGTCTATTTTATCTACAAGTCTAAAATCAGTAGTAATATTGCCAAAAATCTGCAGAGTTTGTCTATAATCAGATGTTTTCTCTAAAATCAGTATACTTTGCGTTATTAGATGTCTTGTCCGTAGGTGTCACCTAGGCGAGCCATTAGGCAATTAATTAATTGCATCAGTCTTTAATAATTACAACCAGGGGTAGGCCTAATTCGGAATTCTTATCTTAGAAATATGTGATAAACCAACCCACCTTAATGTTTAAGTTTAATTCAGACCATAACCAGTATATGTAAGTCATGCTAAACAATTTGCTTCTTTAAATGAGGAGACCTGTTTGAGCCTTTAAACTGCTATGTGTTTCCCCTTAACTGCTTCGTGTTTTTTTGTTTGTTGCATTAGAATTTTGTACTTTTAAAACTCTGAAAAGACAAATCACCGTTCCCTTTAGGATTAGTAGTCCCAATTTCCTTCGGGACTATTAGGATTGGGATGGTTACTAGCATGCATAAGTAAGGACACTATTCCGCATTTAATACCTTAATGCGGTGGGTAAATGGTAGACATTTATATGATGACCACGTGATAATACCACGTGTATAAATGGTTATCGGGTGTTGTGTGGGGTGATTCATGTTATTTATAAACCTAGGACCCTCTTCCCTCTTTACTTGTTTTTTTTTCCAAAATTTTTAAAGTTGCTTAGTTTTCAGTTCTTCAATTTCTTCTTTTACTTCAAGTACTTGCACCTATTACGCAAAAAATATCTCTTTAAATTGTCCGATTTTAAATATTGTTTTTTCCAAAACCTCTGCCCTTTTGCTTCTTTTTTCCTAACTTACTTGCATCAATTATTTGACCCCTTCCCCTTTACTTGTGCATCTTCTCTTTAATTATAAAACTACCTTCCTCCAAATTTCAGCACTCTTTAAAACTCATGTACTTCTTTTATTTGCAACCATTATGTAAAAGTACTTAGTATTTACAATGCTTGCTTGTATTTGTTGTTTGTATTTAAAGTCACAATCGTAGCATGGCCGGGAACCACACTAGTGGATCTTGAGGGGTGGCTAACACCTTCCCCTCAAGATAATTTCAAGCCCTTACCCATTCTCTGGTCCTTCTTTTTTAGTTAAATTAATTCTTAGTGCCCTAATGCCCTTAATCATTAGGTGGAGACTCTTCTAAATTGCAAACTCAATTCTCAAGAAAAAAAAAGAGTTGTCCGCCCAAATGTCATGAACCCGATTTTGAGAGAAAAAGGGGGGCATCGACAACCCTATGTCTAAAAACTCATTCTTTCTTGCATTTTATTGAAATAAAAGTGAAATGAAAAGGAAAAAAAGGGAAATAAAAAAAAAAACCTAAACAAAAAATGATAGCTTAGGATTCCAAACCTCAATCTTTTACACTTTTCACAAGCATTAGAGCTCCAATGTCTGAGTTGAGTTTTTAGACATAGGGTTGTCGATGCCCCCCTTTTTCTCGCGAAATCGGGTTCATGACATTTGGGCGGGGTTAAACCTATGTGCATATTAACTTTAAACCGCTTTTAATTATTTTAAGGAAGATTTCAACATCATCTAAAACACGTCTTTGGACCATACAATATGAAATGCACTCATAGTCTGAGACGTATTTTATTTAACGTTGTTAATATTTGGATTTGGGTCACGTGAAATGCACAGCCGAGTTTAGGAAGGTAATTTTTAAATTATGCGCCTAAAATAACTACGCATTTTTAACTTTGCGATGGCCATGAAAATTCAACTAAATGGCACGCCGCAATTTCTAAGGGTTAAAAATATTAATTAAGCGAGGGCCATGCATTTTGAGATTTTTTTTCGGCACAGCACACCTCGATTCCAATTTTTAGAGGGAATGTAAAACTAAGCCTCTGAGGGCCATAAACTATGTCTTGCTATCTAATATGGCTCAACTCAACTATTAAAAAAGTTTAATTAATAATATTATATGAATTGGGATTTCCCATTTCGCTTTTAAATCCAACATTAAGGCTAGCTTTACAAAAGAAAATTTGTGTTAAGGAAAGAAAATAGAATCGGTTACTTAAAGAAAAATGGCTCGTGCCATAATCAATAAAACCAAAGGTTGAAGTGGGCAGGCCCAACATGACAGGCCTGCGTCTCAGCTTTGTGCAGCCTCATGGCCCAAATTATTCGAGAGCTAGGGAGAAAACAATGACGAGCTAGAGTTCAAGTCTCTATGCATGCATTCAATATCAGTAACGTTTAAGAAGATGGTCGACATCGAACCCAACCAACTACCAATAAGGCAAGTCATACATTCCATCAAATTCCCTCAACTAAATACCAGTAATGCAGCTAATTATCAATATCAAGCCTTCGAGTTTGGGCCTGAACAAGCCCAAGTCTTAATGAGAAATAGGCGTCCAAGGAATCAAACTCACAAATGAGTCATGAGATGGAACACTCCTTAATTATTTCCTGCATCTTTTGCGCATCTTTTGAAACAGCGGTTGGTTTCGTCGCCTTGATTGTTTTGATCACTTGATCTCGGCCCAACTCTTTAGTGAGAACCTCTGCTTCTTGCTGGCTTTTTTGAATATTGATCTCTCTCCTAAAGCCGAGGAACTCAACTTTTCAAAAATTCTCATGAGGTTCACCCGTATGAGGCTTTGGCCTTTTCATTTCATTTTTCCTCTGAGGGCTTTTGACTTCGGATTTCTTTTTCATTTTCTGCAACTTTGATTTCAGAGCATCGTCCATTATGGCCAGCCGAGATCAACTTGATGCGCCCACTGAGACTGAGTACTTTTCTTTGGGCTTGACTTTTTTTAGACAGAACCCTGGAAAACCAATCTTGCCACCTTTTCTTTGTATTAGTTTCGGAAACAGAGTTAGACCGAAAGGGATTCAAGGAAAAGTAAACATGGGGAAAGAAAATGAATTTAAAGAGAAGTGTCCCTTTCTGGGAGGAAAGAAGGACTTATCTGGAGTGCATGCAGACTTCAATAGACATGACATGCTTCTTGGACTGGATACCCGATCCGCAAAACTTTCCCAACTTCTCATAAACTCATTGTGACCCATATTTCCAAATCGAGAAACCTTGCCAGGACTCCAATGGTGGTGAGGGTGTCTTCTTTTCAATCGATAGTGCCCTTTACGGGTTTTTTCCAATCGGCCTCTCTCGTTTCTGTTCTCACCATCGCCTGATAGTGCTCTTTATGAGTTTTCACTAACCAGGCTCTCTCATTTTCAATTTCTCTGCTCATCATAGCCTTATGGTGCCCATAGGTTTTCACCAATAAGACTCATTCATTTTATTTCTCTCATCTTGATTGTATCGGATCCAAGCAACTGTATTCTCTGATTTCGACAACCTTTTGCCGATTGATCGGAAAGACTTGAACAAGGTTTGGGTAAAAAGAATTTGGATTGAATTATAACTTTGGAACCATTCGGGCGGGATCGTCGCTGAACCATTATAATATCTGCCCCAGTTTTGCTTTTTGGGGAGAACTGGATTTTTATTTTGTTGTGACTGAACCCCGGAGATAAGCTGCCTACGTATCCTTTCGGAATCAAGTCAAATGTAGTTTAGGAAAAACATTTGGTTTTTGTTTTTGTTTTTCTGCTTTGCTTTGTTTTTTTTCCTTCTTTTGTTTTGATGCTTTTTTTTTCTTTTTTCATTCATTTTTTTCATATTTCTTTTTTTTCTTTGTTTTTTTTCAACAACACTTTCAGGTTCCAAAGAGGGTAATCAAAGAAAAGTAATCGGCTCAAAGGGTTTGCAAAAGGTTGATAGTGTTTGGGTAGCGGGAATGAAAGCCTTCGTCATCCCAATCAGATAATGTTATTGATGCAAAAACCTAAACATGGTACCTTTTCGCTGCATCTGCATTCACAGCTTATTTGGGATCGTTTCCTTCGACATCTCCCAAGTATAATGCCTCTCTTGGCAATATCTTTCTGATGATATACGGGCCTTTCCAATTAGGAGCGAATTTTCCTTTCGCTTCCTGATGATGGGGAGAATGCACCTTAACACGAGTTGCCCCACTGCAAAATTCCTGGGCCGCACTTTCTTGTTATAAGCACAGGCCATTATTTGTTGGTACAACTGCCCGTGGCAGACCGAAACCATTCGCTTTTCATCCATCAGGGTTAACTGTTCCAGACGGGTCTTGACCCACTCACTGTCTTCAATTTAGTTTCAACAATGATCCGGTGAGAGGGGATTTCAACTTTCGCGGGTATCACGGCTTCAATTCCATAGACCAAGAAGTATGGGGTTGCTCCAACCGATATGTGCACTGTAGTGCGATATCCCAATAATGCAAAAGGCAGATTTTCATGCCATTGCCTGGAGCTTTGAATCATCTTTCTCAAAATCTTTTTGATGTTCGTGTTTGCTGATTCGACGACACCATTGTTTTTAGGTTGATAAGGAGTAGAATTCCTATGCGTTATTTTGAATTGCTTGCATATCTCCTCCATCAGACGACTATTCAAGTTTGCAGCATTATCTATGATGATAGTTGTAGGAATACCAAAACGACAGATACGATTGGAGTGCACGAAGTCTACCACAGCTTTCTTTGTGACAGATTTGAGTGTGATGGATTCAACCCATTTCGTGAAGTAGTCAATGGCAACCACTATGAATTTATGCCCATTAGAGGCTTTCGGCTCAATTGGCCAAATGACGTCCATGCCCCAAGCAACAAATGGCCAAGGCGCTGACATGGGATGCAATTCTGTGGGAGGCGCATGAATCAAATCACCATGCACCTGACACTGATGACACTTTCGGACAAAGCTGAAACAGTCGCTTTCTAAGGTTATCCAGTAATAGCCTACTCAAAGGATTTTCTTCGCCAAAACATACCCGTTCATGTGGGGTCCGCATACTCCCACGTGTACTTCATACATGATTCTTCTAGCCTCCTCTGCGTCAACACATCTTAACAAATTGAGGTCTGAAGTTCTTTTGTACAAGACATCACCACTCAAAAAGAAATCACTTGTGTGTCATCTAATGGTTCTCTTTTGGTCCCCACTGGCTGCTCGGGGTATTCTTTTATTTTCAGAAATCTTTTGATGTCATGATACCATGGCTGACTATTTGGTTCTGCTTCAACCCTGTTACAATAACCATGCCTTTCCCGAATTTCGATTTTCAGGGGATCTATGTGACCATTGCCCGGGTACGGCAGCATTGAGACCAACATAGCAAGTGCGTCGGCTAATTCCCTGTGACAACGAGGGATGTACCTGAACTCTATTGACTTGAATCACCTACTAAGATCTTCCACATGCTGCTTGTAAGGGATACGCTTAACATATCGGGTTTCCCATTCTCCCTGAGCTTGCCGGATAATCAGATCCATGTCTCCCATGATTAATAACTCTTCGACGTCCTGGTCGATTGCCATGTTCATACCCATAATGCAGGCTTCATACTCGGCGGAGTTGTTTGTGTAGAAAAACCGAAGTCGGGTTGTGGCTAGGTAATGTTGACCAGTAGGCGAGATCAAAACTGCCCAATTTCCATACCTTTTGCGTTTATCGCTCCATCAAAGAACATTTTCCAGGAAGTAGTATCCTCAGAAATTTCCTCGACCGAATTGCCTCTTCATTTGAGAATTAATTGTTCAAAGGTTGGTATTGATCTTCAACTGGGTTTTCAGTCAAATGATCTGCCAACGCCTGGGCTTTCATTGTCGTGCGAGTGATGTAGACTATGTCAAATTAAGTCAGCAGGATCTGCCATTTTGCTAACCTTCCCATGGGCATTGGTTTCTGGAATATGTATTTTAGAGGATCTAATCTGGTTATGAGGTAAGTGGTGTAGGCTTGCAGATAATGCCTCAACTTCGGAGCTACCCAAGTTAAAGCACAACAGGTTCTTTCCAACAAAGTATACTTAGCTTCATAACTGGTAATTTTTTTACTCAGATAGTAGATTGCCTACTCTTTCTTTCCTGTCGTGTCATGTTGTCCGAGGACACAACCAAAAGAGTTTTCCAAGACCATCAGGTACAAGAACAGAGCCCTCCCCGATTCAGGCGGGACCAGGACTGGTGGGTTAGATAGATATTCTTTGATTTTATTAAAAGCTTCTTGACATTCATCTGTCCATTTGATTGCCGCATCTTTCTTCAGCAATTTAAATATGGGTTCACACGTGGATGTCAACTGAGCAATGAACCGACTGATGTAGTTCAATCTGCCCAATAAGCTCATCACATCTTTCTTGGTTCTTAGAGAAGGCAAATCCCGAATAGACTTTATCTTCGTTGGATCTAACTCAATACCCCTCTAGCTGACTATAAAGCCTAAAAGTTTGCCCGATGGGACTCTAAATGCACATTTGGCTGGGTTCATCTTCAAATCATATTTGCGCAACCACTCAAAGAATTTCCTCAAGTCCCGAATGTGATTGTGCTGGGTTTTGGATTTGATGATCACACCATCCACATATATCTCTTGGTGTATCATGTCATGAAAAAGGGTTGTTATGGCCCTCATGTAGGTTGCCCCGGCATTCTTCATACAAAATGGCATGACTCTGTAACAGTATGTACCCCAGGGTGTGCTAACATCTGGTGATATCCTTCGTAACAATTCACAAAGGAGTGTATCTCATGTTTTGCGCAGTTATCAATAAGGAAGTGGATGTTTGGCAAAGGGAAGTTATCTTTGGGACTCGCCTTATTTAGATCTATGTAGTCCACACATACTCGGGTCTTCCCATCCTTTTTAGCACTGGAACTACATTGGCTAGCTACGTGGTGTACCGAACCACTCGAATCACCCTTGCTTTCAACTGTTTCATGACTTCTTCTTTGATCTTGTCACAAAAATTAGTTTTAAACTTCCTTTGATTTTGTTGGATAGGGGAGTAATCGGGGTAAGTTGGCAACTTATGAACCACCAAATCAACACTGAGTCCTAGCATGTCATTATATGACCAAGCAAACACATCTTTGAACTTAAACAGGAGTTGTATTAATGCATCATGGGTTTTTTCGTCTGCGTGAATGCTTATCTTAGTTTCCTTGATTTCTTCATAACGACCCAAATTAATCGGCTCAGTGTCATCTAACTTTGGCTTAGGTTTATTCTCAAATTGTTCTAGTTCTCAATTTATTTCCTTAAAAGCCTCTTCTTCATCATATTCCGGTTCTTGGTTTATTATTTCATAGTTAGATAACGTGTTTGGATCTGGGCATGAAGTCCGTAAGCATATCAAGTTACTTAAAGCCGCATTATTAGAACTAAAAGAAGAAATAAAAATAACAAAAATCAGAAGGAAGAAAGAAAGATGAACGATGAAATATTGATTTCATTTCATTGAATTTGGAATATGACAGGGTTTACATTCAAAATTAAAAGACATGAAACTAAACAAAACATCCGAGTTACACCCTGGAAGAACTCGTGATGCAGAAAAAGTGGCAGGACAAGTCTACCAGGACTCCCGCCTGACTGGGAATGGTGTAGCCTTCCAATTTTATAGTTTGGCATTAGGTCCCATGTACAGCACCTCAAAGGTGCTTGAGCCTTCCCCCGGCTGGACCATGTGGGTTTCCTACAGTATCTTCCTTATTTCCCCACATATCTCTTCAATGTTTTTGGCCGTAAAGGCCTCATCTTCTTCTTCTTCATTGTATTTGGGCTTGACAAAGGTTTTATACATATACGGCACTGGCTGAGGCGAAATCCAACCATCATTCTTTCTACCATCCGCCCATTTTATATCAGTTGGTGTGGGTCGGAAGCCTACCCCAAAGAACTTTTCACTGGCAGTGAGGGTGATAGGTTCGGCTATTCTTTGTAATGATTTCCTGAGCCCCTTCCCAGGTTTGAAGACATGCCTGATCATGTCCTTGGCAATGATGATTAATGCATTTTACAGGAAAGGGGGTTTAGGGCAAGGGTTTCCTTCTTCGCACTGGTCTGCGACCGCGATCTCAAAAGCCTGATAGACTATGTGTTCACTCCCCTCTCTTGCTTCAAGACATGGGACCGATGGGTCCCAATAAATTGATTGCTCATCTTCCCCGTGGACCAAAATCTCTCGATCCTCATGCTCAAATTTCACCATCTCATGGAGAGTTGAAGATACAACCCCCGCTGCATGAATCCACGGCCTCCCCAAAACAAAGTTGTAAGAGGTGTCCATGTCCAAAACCTAGAAGGTTACTTCGAAGTCCACTAGGCCGATAGTTAGGATCAGATCAATCTCTCATATTGTGTCCTTTTTTATGCCATCAAAGGCACCTACACAAACATTGTTGGGTCGGATTCTCTCAGTACTAATTTCCATACGTTGCAAAGTTGAGAGTGGGCAAATATCTACCCAGAACCACCGTCCAGCATGACCCTTTTCACGTAGTACCCTTCGTATTTGACTGTCAGGTGAAAGGCTTTGTTGTGTGCGGCCCCTTCTGGGGGCAAATCATTTTTGCTGAAGGAGATTTGGTTGACTGCAAAAAATCTTTCTGTCATTCTCTCCAACTGCTCTACATTGGTCTCAACAGGCACATATGCTTCGTTAAGGGTCTTGATCAATACCTTTTGATGTTCAGCGGAGTTCATCAACAGAGATAACAGAGAGACTTGTGCGGGAGACTTTCAAAGCTGGTCGATTACCTAATAATCTGCCATTTTCATCTTTTGAAAGAAAGGCTCTGCTTCTTCGGAACTCACCGGCTTCTTCGGTGGGAAACGCTTTCACGTGGCATTTTTCACCTCTTCCAAATTGAAATACTTCTTAGTCGGGTTATTTTCTTGCACTTCTCCTGGAATTTCTTTGCCTTTGTAAGTCACTACTAATTTTTTATAGTTCCAGAGCTCAACGGAAGGATCCGTCATGGGCTTTTGTGGTGCGCGGCCAATAACAACGGGCTCACTCGACCTTGGTGGATTTATTGCCCCCGCATCATGTAAGCTCCCTTGGGTACATATATTTGGGTTGTCTTGTTCAGCTTAAATCTCCTGGGAGGACTTAATGACATTTTTTTTTCTTTTCAGCCTCGAGGGACATAGAGAACAATATCTTTGGGGGACGCTGCCCTAGTTTCAACTTCCATTTTTTTCTCCGACTTCCGAGGGGTGGTTTTGTTCCTTTTCTACCCCTTGTCCTGCTTTGGGACAACTTTTGGTTTCTTTTCTACGTTAGCGATGCCAAAGAGGGCCTTCAAAGCTGGGTCAAACTCTTTATCCTCACAAATCATTCCGATTACTGGTCGTTGTTATGGGCCGGTAGTGGGTTGTTGGTTAAATTGGTAATATCTTCGTCCTTCAACACTATTTTCCTTCTTCTATCAGGTTCTCCATGGCCCTTTTTAGAGTCCAACAATCATCAGTGTCATGCCTCTCTACCCCCGAGTGGTAGGCGCATTGGGCACCAGTTCTATAAGCGGGTGATGTTAGGTTCTGCCTGGTTTGGGGAACAGGTTGTAGCAAACCCATTTGAACAAGTTTTGGTAACAGGCTAGAGTAGGATTCGTAGATGAGAGTGAAATTTTGCCTCTTGGGTGGTTCACGGGTGTGGAAATTATTTTGTGGAGGTCGGGGGTTGTAGTGAGTTTAGTTTCTAAGAAATGGAGCTTGGTTTCGATTGGCTTGTTGTTGTGGCCTGATATAAGGTTGAGCATTCATTACAGTGTATGGCTGAGGAGCATAGGTCATATCTTGGTGGGGGTAATAATGCTGCGGCGTTCTTGCAAAGAAAAAGGATCTGGGAGTACATTGTTTTCTTGCACTCGACACTGCCATTGATGTTTCTTCCTTTTTATTTCTCTTTGCCACTCCTCCAGACCCACCCTGGACGGCTTGGGAGGTAGCCCATTTAGCAGATTGGCTTAAAATTTGGCATGTTTTCAACCATTTTGCCAATCTTGATGGCTTCAGCGAACGACTTACCTATTGTGGACATCATGTTTTGGAAGTAATCAGCCTCTTGGGCTTGGAGGAAAACCGTGACCATTTCATTCTCATCCATCGGAGGATTTACCCTGGAGGCTTGCTCACGCCATTTAACAACGTACTCTCGGAAGCTTTCCAAGGATTTCTTCTTTAAGTTTGTCAATGAATTCCTATTCGGAGCAATATCAATATTGTACTGAAACTGCCTGACGAAATCTCGATCAAGGTCATCCCAGATGTGCCAGTGGGATATATCTTGGTCCATGTACCATTCAGATACGATGCCAACCAAACTTTCTCTAAAGTAGGCCATGAGGAGTTCTTCCTTTCCACCTGCTTCTCGTAGCTGGTTGCAATATATCTTGAGGTGGGCAATAGGATCCCCGTGCCCATCTTATTTCTCAATTTTTGGGGTTTTGAATCCCAATGGTAGATTCACGTGAGGGAACATACATAAGTCGGCATACGATACACTTTTCTGTCCACTCAGGCCTTGTATGCTTTTACGACTCTGTTATATGCTCCTCATTTTTCTCGCAATCTCTTATTGCTCGGGAGTTTTTGTGGCCCTTTCTTGCTCCACGGTGAATTCATACCGGGGTGGTTGAGAGTAAGTATAAGCGGGAAACTGTGTGGGTTCCAATGGGAAGGATGGTGTTTGGAAGGTGAAACCTGATGGGTCAAAGCTAGGCTTGGGCAGTGTAGGTTGTGCCGTAGCCAAGCAAGGTAGAGAAGTGAAGAAATTTGAAGCTGCACCGGACATTAACACTTGGGGGCAAACCTCGGAAGGTGTCCCAACAAAATGAGCTAAGATAGTAAGGTATCCTAGCGGTGTATTTGGGTGACTGATTGGGACGTTGGAGGTACCGCTTGCCCTTGGAAAGAGTTCAGGGAATATCAGGATTGCGCTTGGGGGATATCTTCCATTTGCCCAAGCTTCCCACATTTCCATAACACGGAGACACAAAATTCTATTTTCTTCGACAACTGCTGACTCTGAGGTTGAGATGCCCGAGATTGGACTATCATCCATAATGGGAATTGCCGGCTGAATCATTTCTGAAGACATTTCGATTCTTCCTTTCGATCTTGTAAAGTATGGATGCAGAGCCAGGTTACCACAAAACCTACCACCTTACTATAAAAACCTGGACTGGAATGAACAACAACAATGGGGGTGTGATGCACCTATACAGTAAAATGTGTTTCTACATGTTTTGCAACGGTTGCATGTTTCATCCCGACTTTACTTATTCTTCCCAATTCTTCTTCTTTCCACTTTCAAACTTCCACTCTTTCCTTTTCATCTCTTTTTCTTGCTTTTTTTTCTCTTTTCTTTTGCTTTTCTTCTCTTATTTTCTTTTGATTTCTCTTATCTCTCTTTTTCTTTTTCCTTATTGGAATTATTCACAAAATTATGACCGGATCCAATGAGGATTGCCTACGTATCACGATACCACGTGAATCAGATCATTACGTAGTTCAAGAAAAATAAATGTGAAAAATAAAAAAGAAACTATTTTTGGGAATTTTTTATTTTCATTAGTAAAAACTCCTAAACTTCTATTACAAAAAATTTCAAAGTACTCATAAAACTATGGACAGACTCAAAGTAAACCAAAATACAGACTTGATAAATAAAAACTCAGGAATACATTAAAGCTTTAACTCCTGGGGCCCGTGGGACATCATTCGGTCTCGCCACGGGCCTTTGTGTGAGATCCCCTTGAAGCAGCTCCAAATCACTCATTATCTGGTGGACGAACGTCACCATTGCAGCGAAGAAGGTTGTTCGTGTCATATCATCACATGCTTGGCATTTTACGACGATGTAGTCGGCAATAGCTCTAACCCTCTCTCGGATCCTACCCTTTTCCTGAAGTAGACGGCCGATTTGTTGACTCCTGGTTTCTAACACCTGAGTGTCGTGATGGTTTTGATTTTGTAGCTGTTACATTTGTTCCTCCATCTGAGCCATTAGAGCATAACAGTGTTCCCTGTCAGCTTTAAAGCCTTTGGCTTGCTTAGCTGCCTCATTCTCAAGGTGGTTAACTTTCTTCTTAGATTGGTGATTGTCCCTTCATATTTTCTCTTCATTCGTTGCACAAATTGTGTCCTCCCTTCTGCATTCTTAGCCAATTGGGCTCAGACTTTTTGTAGATTGGCTTCATATTTTTCTAAGTCGTCCTGAATCTCAAATGATTTCTTTCTCAGACTACTTATAAGCCATTCATCTGCTCGGCTTCTTTCCGGGTTTCTAGCTGCTTTTCTCATTTTCTGGATTTGAGCTTTGAGGGCTTCGTTTCCTTGAGCTAGATTTTTCTTTTCCCCTTCATCCGTGACAGCTTGGACATTCTTGGTAAATTCGAGATCCCTGATTTGTCCTTCTAATTTACCTATTTTGGTCCTGTAGTTTTCTTCTTTTTCCAACCAGCCCCATTGCTCTTGTGAGTCGTTAGTGAATTGTTGAACATGGGCTCTCTTAGTAGGTATCTCAGGAATCTGAAACCTTTTACCAAACCAAACAATATATTTAGGGTCTACCTCACCTCTAGCTAGATCCCGCACCATGAAATCTGCATTCATTCCACACCTGGTGAATTCTTCCTTCCGAAAATACTACTTTTGGGCCCAATTCGACGACATGTCTACTCAAATCTTCGTCATAGGGAATGGTTTGAAATATGCCCAGTTGGCGCAAAACCCTGTGGGGAGCATATGGCCGGATGCTCTGGATGCCCATTAGGAGGAGATAACACACTTCGGTTGACATGTATACTGCTTCGATGACAGGAAGCCATCCGATTGCCCACTTAATTTTATCGGCAGTCAAAGAGCTCAAGTGTGCAAACCAAGCCTCAGTACCCTCAGGGAATTCAACACCCACTACTCGGCTTTCAAATTCTTCAATGCAACTCAAACTGGCCATACCGTAATTCATATACCAAACCCGGTGGCAGAGATGCTCCTGTATCCATAATTGCAGTAACAGATTGCAGCCTTGGAAGAATTTTTCCCCTTCTCGACAGATAGTCAAGGCTCGGTAAATTTTAGATAAGATCAGGGGAACCAAAGTGCCATTAGCTTTCTTGATTGCGCCATCAACCATTCCCAGGAGGCCCACTTCTATATTACCATCTTCTCGCAGACAGATTACAATACCTAAGAATGCTGCTACAAAAGCCAAACCCCGCCTTGCTTCCCATTTATCTTTATTTCTGGTATGGGTCAAACTAGTATTCGGTGCTTCAAAACCTTGGGGGTTACCATAGGGTTGATACAAGAACTGGAAAGTGCAACACCCTTTAGATAAATTTCCATCCTGAATATCCCGACTAATACTCAACAGATCCAGAAATTTATGGGGAGATACAGATCTTGGCGACACTGGGTATCAATTTCTAAGGTTTCCATTAAGGCCAACATAACCTATAATTTCCTCTAGTATGGGTGTGAGCTCGAAGTCAGAAAAATGAAACACATTGCGAATTGGATCCCAAAATGGTATTAAGGCTTCAATCACGTCCAACCTTGGCTTGATGTTCAAAAGTCCGGTGAGGCCACCCAGAACCTTTACCACAGTTTCTCTACTGCCTTTTCCTAGATCATTTCGCCACATGTAGAGTTGTAAGGGGTGTGAGCACGTAATTTTTGCCCTAAGCAATTTTATTCCAAAAGTTTCAAATAAAATGATTTCTTTATTATTTTACCATTTTTTGTGGATTTTTGTTGAAATTGGTGTTAATTGTTGCATTTTAATTCATATTAAAAAAATATAATAATAAAATATAAAATACAAAAAAAATATACACATACATTGTGGGTTTA
>MU746878.1:17939-60024 GCA_026770625.1 Nicotiana glauca
AAAGAAAAGAATTGTTAATTGGGCCAAATTTAATGACCCAAATCAGAAGCAACCGCCTAGGCCCAAAAGGACTATACCCGGTCTGCCCAGTTCTATATCGAAACGGCACCATTTAAGTATAAAGGGATCTGGGCCGTTCATTCAATTGATCCAACGGTCATGTAACGAAGGCCACATAATGAATAAAACGACGACGTATGATAACAATAATCCAGGGCGTTCATTAGTTTGATCTAATGGCCAAGATTGAGTCTTTATTTAAACCATATGGTGCCGTTTTGAGTCCAAAAGGATCTCAACCGTTGTTTCTCCTAATCTGATGGCCAAGGATCATTGGTAACCTTTTAATATACCAAAAACGTTACACCTCTTAATTCATTTCATCCTTCTTCTTCTCCATTAACCCTAGCCGCCCTTAGTTCTCTCCCAAATCCCAGCGGGAACCCTACCGGCGGGAGACACCATGTATGCCAAACCCTCCACCCTTAACACCATAGACGCCTCTGAGTCTCCTTTTCCCACCCCTATACCTCTTTTTCCTCGAATAAGGCCAGAACCCTTCGAATATTCAAATTAGTGTCGCCGGAACCCTAGTTCCGGCGAACACTGCTTCATTGAAACCACTCCCAACTCACCCTATAACATCCTCTTGACATCCTCAACACCGTTCTGAAGCCCTCAAGTCTCAAAGATCGCTGTAAGACTTAAGAAATGTTAAAGAGAAGTCTGTCGGCGACTAAAAAACTTCAAGAAAAGGCCATAAAAGGCCTCCTGGGTACCGGCGGTTGATCTTTAAAAGAAATAGAAGAAAAAAAAGCCAAAAACAAGATTATCGGAAAAATAAGAAAAAAAAAAAGAAAGCTAAGTATCTTCTTTCGTTCTTTCTTTTGATTTCTTCTGTATGCATGTGTTGTTTTTTGATTCTTGATAAAATGATTAGACTTTCTGATTATTAATTCTTAGTTCGCTGAAACTGATCTGTTTTGAAACTAAAAGAGAATAAAAATCTTAATAAATAAATTCTGATGTTAGTCTTAAGATTAAATAGATTTTAATAACTTTCAATATTATTTCTGTGTTGACCGTTTAAGATTGATAGTTAGGGTTTAATAGAATAAAATATTAGATTTTTTATTAGTTTTAGAATTGTTTTCGAGTTTAGTTCTTAAAATTGATTCTGAAAATTATTTAGAAATAATTTTGTTTGTTATTGATTGAATTGCTAGCTTATTGGTTATAGCTGTTAGTATTTGATCTTGAATTCAGCTAATAAAATTAGAGTAAAAAGGGTTGGGATTGGTATAACGTAAAATTCGTAATTCTGAAGAGGAATTGAGGGTATTGTTGGAATTTTAGAATAGGTTAAGAGTAATTCTAGCTTAGTTTCAGGGGTATTATGGGTATTGAAAAGGATAGAATTAGGAAATAACAAATGCAAGTGAGGGTAAATTAGACATTTTAAGGGTTAAGAACATGGTAGATGCCACTAGAACCTTCTAGAATGGGTTCTAGTGCAGGTTTCAATAAAGTAATTGTAGTAATTTGTTGAACAAGTCATAAAAAGGGGGGGGGGTTAATCTGAAAATATCAGAAATTAAATTTCCCTCCAAATTCTATTCTATAAATAGACAGTTTCTGCCTTAATTCAGGGTTTTTTTTTTTGGAAAAATCTGAAATCTACTTAAACATTTTCAACTATTTTCGATCTAAGTTCTCACAAGTCCCCATTTTAAAACTCCAAAAAACATTCAAACTTCTACTGGTACATTGATTCTTCGAGTAATCTGAAGGTTATTTTGATCTGATTGTCAAGCACGATAGAGAATTGAATAATATCACTCAAGTGTTGGTTCTCTGGTGATTCGTTACTCCTGTTGGTTTGAATCTGGTGTGCTGAAGCTGTATCTGTGGTTGAATGCTGTTGAACTCTTATTGCTGATCCTTATTTTCGATTTTTCAACTTAGAATCTCATTGATCTCCTTCTATTTCCAGGTACAACTCTATTACTTGCCGATGTAATTCAAGTCAATGAAGATAGAATAAAATGATTATGTGCTATTTCAATTTTTTTTTCACTTTATATTTGATCTGATCATAAATCCTTTTATTCATTGGGAGTAGGCTGAATGTGTACCTGAACTATATAGACTCGGACTATTTGAACTTTAAAATTTTTTTTTAGTTCATTACAGTAGTGTAATCGTATTTGAAACATATTATATAGATGCAATAGTATCTAGCTATAAGCATTTGTGTCATTAGGAGCATTTAAACTCGTAATGGGTTAAAACTAGTGAACTGTATGGATTTCTATATTAGATTAATGATAGTACTGAATTTGTAATCATATTAGAATTTGACTTAGCAATAGTTGTTAGATCTCAAATGATCGCTAACAGCTAATCTATAATGAGATTTGAAAATTGTTTACAAACTTCAATTTACTTTTAGTTTAGCCTAGTTTTTGTTTGAAGAAGCTAACAATTACTGCAATGATTTCGGATATTTTCTCCTAGTGATAATAATGTCATTAATAATTCACTTTGTGTCTGATTTGACTTTAAAATCGTGGTTTATTTGAATTATGTCTCATTAACATGTAGAATTCACTGATAAATAGATCAAATTGACGAATAGGAACATAAATGTCAAAGTTTCTTAGTTAGTTTCAGCGGTGTTATTGAATATATATTTAGGTTAGTCTTAAAATTCAATTCATTTTGTTCAACGTTCATGTTAAAATTCAGATCAGTGTAAGGCCTGATAGCCTGAGATAATTTTAAGGCTTTGCCTGATTTTGCTGGGCCCAAAAATCCTGAGGCCCAAATCCTTATGAAATGTTCTATGGGGCCAAACTATACGGAAGGCCTGAAGCTAGTATGAATTTAGTATAATAAAATTACAATAGGGATAGAGAAATTAAACTATAAATATAGAAATCGGATTTTGAATTAAGTAGCGGGTTCAAGCTAGAAGGTTTTATCCTTTTATTTGAATCCGGACTTGAATTCAATATTCGAATTTCTATTTTTATGAGTTAACTGTCCTTTAGAAACAAGACCAAATATAGCAAACTTAGTTGCGTTAGGCATAACCTTTAATAATAAAATGAGACGAGCCTCGCCAAAATCAAATATACAATTGTGGGGCCCTCATTAATTACTTACTAAAATACTTAGTATTCGGGATAGGTAGTTTTAGCAAATTTCACGGTCTTCCCAAAAGATAACGATGCGTTAGCCGCTTTAGGCACGATTTATAATAATATTACCTTCCTAATACGGGTGTGCATTTCATGCAACCCAAATCCAAATTCCAAAATGTTGAATAAGAATGTGTCGAGGATCCGGGTGCATTTCATGTGACTTGATCTGAAAACATATCCTTAATCGACTTTCACTTTCTTAAAAAATAATTTGACAAAAGCGGTAACTAATTCTAAAATTGCACAAATAGGAGAGCATATATAAAAGTCAAATATTTTAGCCAAATATAACATTTGAGCGACCGTGCTAGAACCACGGAATTCGGGAGTGCCTAACACCTTCTCCCGGGTTAACAGAATTCCTTACCCGGATTTCTGGTACGCGACTGTTACACAGAGTCAAACCTTTCCTCGATTCGGGATTCAAACCGGTGACTTGGGACACCATAAATCTCCCAAGTGGCGACTCTGAATCTTAAATAAAAATGAATCCCGTTTCGATTGTCCTTAAATTGGAAAAACTCCTTTATTACTATATCTCTTCCCGGGGTGTAGTAAAAGCCGGATAAAAGCCTTTTCGGAAAAAGGAGGTGTGACAAGGGGATCTCTTTAAGAGCTGCGAATGATTCATTTTCATTTATGCTCATCCTTCACATTTATTGAGGTGATTTTATAACTTATTTTGACTCAAAACAAAAGGGTAACACTATTTTCCAAAATTTTATTTCAAAATGAAATCCAGTTTTGCAAATACGACCTTTCAACACTTCGGGGAGAAGATTTTAAGGTTGTGCTTGATAACTGCCCATAATTTGAAAAGAGACCAAAGGTGGCTGTTCTTGCAAAATGGCCTTCTGGCGCCCTTTGGGGACATTCGGCTTATTTTTAACAAGAATGGCGTCACCTTGCTTATTTGTGATAAAAACAATTTTTTTTGTCTTTTAAGGCTATTTTTGCAAAAGGGAAGTTGGAGCCGATGGGGGTTGTCTAGGTATCCTACATCCGGTGAGAATCAAACTAGCGTAGTTCGGGAAATTTTAACCAAAACAACTATTTTTAAAACAAAATTTTCTTCTTTTTCACTTTTTTTTTAAAAAATCCGGCAGAGTTTTAATACCTTTTAGACATTAGTTTTTTCAAAATGGATAATTATCTCTCTTAACCCTCACACTGTTATTTTCTTTTCCCAATTTTCTTATATTATTCACAAGCCGATCAACATGCAAATCCGAATCAAATAAATGCACAAGTAGCAAGTAGGATGCATCAGGATGGTCTTTTCATTTTAGGTACACCTGTCATAGACAGACCCAATCCCTATGTTGAGTCTCCTAAGTCAAATTCACGTAATGCAAACAAATATTCCTACTAGGGATCCGGCATGAGGTTTTGTTATACTAGGTTTAAAACCTCGATTTATTGTTCTAGACCTGGCTTACTCGAGCCGGGGGGGCAGCATACCAGGAATACAGAAGCTTCACCGACTTTGCAGCTTGTCCGAACCTCGTTCTAAATTTGGGATAAGACTATAATAGAAAAGAAGTTACACGAAGTGCACACTTCCCATATGATTTAAAAGACTCAGAGAGAAGAAGGGTTTCGTAGCAGTTTAGCACATTAGGCTCAAACATGTAGGAAAGTGAGATAATAAATAAAGCCAATCACAACGGCTATTCTAAGCTCGAATTCTTAAACCCTTATCCGAAGTTCTGGGTCTATTTCCCCAGCAGAATCGCCAGAGCTGTCATACCTCCTTTTTACACACCCCAAAGGTGATATAAGGGAGTTTTCCAATTTAAGTGACAT
This sequence comes from Nicotiana glauca, assembly GCA_026770625.1. NCBI lineage: Eukaryota > Viridiplantae > Streptophyta > Magnoliopsida > Solanales > Solanaceae > Nicotiana > Nicotiana glauca. Next base: position 22,952 of record MU746878.1, read on the forward strand.
TATTCTAAGTGGGGTTAATTATTCAATTCAGAGTTACCACTTGGGATAGTTTATTTAGTGTTCCAAGTCACCAGTTTATTTTAAATCCCAAATCGAGGAAATTTCGACTTTCCTTTTGAAGTCTGCGAACCAGAAATTCTTAATAAGGAATTCTATTAACCCGAGGGAATGTGTTAGGTACCCCCGGATTCCGTAGTTCTAGCATGGTCGCTTAAACTATCATAATTGGCCCATTATTTGATTTTAGCACATGTTTTAGCCTATTGTATAATTTTAAATTATTAACCACTTTTAATTATTTCAATAAAGATTTCAACGTCATCTAAAATGTGTCTTTGGACCACGCCATATGAAATGCACCCGCAGTCCGAGACACATTTTATTTAATGTTGTGAGATTTGGATTTGGGTCACATAAAATGCGCACCCAAGTTTAGGGAGGTAAATTATTAAAATAACGTGTCTAAAGCAACTACGTGTTTCAGCTCTGCGAGGGCCATGAAAAATTTACTAAATGGCACGCCTCAAATTCTAAGGATTTTAAAAAGAATAATTAAATGAGGGCCACGTATTTGAGATTTTATTTGGTGAGGCACACCTCTATTTCGATTTTTAAAAGGGAATTTAATCTAAATTTTGTTGCTAATATGGAACACCTCAAATTAATTGCCACGGACAATTGAACTAACATGATTTAAGGCCGAGGTACGCAACTATTAGAGAAAAAAGGAAGGGCGTTAGGATTTCAGGAGTTGGACCACCTCTATTAGTTAACATCAGCTACAATAAAACTTTGGGCTCAAGAACAGGCCCATGACAAGCGACGATAGCTCAACCAAATTAAGCAGAAGCCACGACTACAAAAAGATAGGGTTAATACCAACTTTGAATTAAACTATCAAGCAATGATTTTCCTTAGTCTTGTGTCCATATCCTACAACGATAGTATTCAGAATCTAAAACTGCAACATTAATCAATTCGTAGGAGTAAAGTGTATATATCTAATGGAGACATGTTGCAAATTTCACGACAAAGCATAATGAGATTAATTCACCCCCTATTTTAGCTCTTCTTCAAAGTTAGCAACTTAAGTTCATATTCATGAGGCGTCCATGCTTTTATACATAAAGAATGAATATCTCGGAAACAACAAACCGATTCAAAAAAACTCTTGTTTAGTTCACAAAGGGCTCAATCAACAGTACACTTTTTTTTTCTCACATTCAATATCAAATCCTCATGTTTGCCAAAGCCATGAAACACACATCCAAACCAAACAATTTTAATTAGTTAAACTAGTAGTCCCAGTCCGTAATTAATACATACACAATTGACTAGTACCCTTGACTCGAATGTACTCACAAAAGTCCAAATCTAGCATTTAAAGACCAAATATATGTCCAGAAATGAAATATCCAAAACAAACTAGACAGAAGATGAATGAACATGGTGGAATTGAGCATTAACTACATCAGAAACTAATATTTTCATTTAATTCCAATTGGATCAATGGATCTTTACACACAGCTCAAACAGGCTTCGTTTCCATCATAGTTTTAAAGGAACACCTGGAAATTGCAAAGGAAAAGAAGTGAAGGATCAACAATGAAACAGTAGTGGAATGCAGCCTCAACAAAACCAGCTTAAACCCAAAAATGATATAAAGTAATAAAGAATAAACCAGTTTCAACTGAACAATGACCCAGCAAAATTCAAACCAGACTTTCAAAGACTCGAATTCAATCCATTTTAACTGCAAATAAAGCAGAAATTGCTCCATCCATTGAAGATATCAAGATTCAAAGCAGAAAAATTCAATGGAACAATGTTTTTTCTCAAATTCTTAGCCGTTTTTTATTTTTGGATTTTTTATCTCTTAAGTTCTCTATCTTTTTTCTGCCTTGTTTTAGAAGAAAGGGTGTCTTTATAGGCCAAGATTAGGGCAGCAGAAATAGGCTAAGTTTTTGCCCGTTAGACATTTTTCAATTTTATTTTTTGCTAATTAATCCCTCAAAAATAGACTTGCTTGCCAAGTAAGGCTGTTTTTCAGCTTCTAGGAAGATTCTTAGATTAGTTATTGAAAGATTCCTTTAGTAGATTTTCTATACTACCCCTGCAACCCCTGAAAATTACCATTGAAACCTCATGGGTAAATTTTTGACCCAATGGTTCAAAAATGGGCCTTCGAAAGCCCAATTTGAATCCTTTCTTTTTTGGCTTTCGATTTCAGAAAACAAGTTTCCATCAGCAATTAAAAATCAGTGGATTAATGCCTTACAAAGTCATACCGACTCATCAGGTCTTGGGCCCAAAGAAAAAAAATAAACAAAAAAAATATTCGAACAAAAATCTAACATAGAATAGAATCATGCCAATTAAACTTAATACTAACATGCATATAAAAATATGACTCTCAAGAAACTGGAGAAACAAAACGAATCCAGAAGAATAGGAAGAAGCAGACGACAATGGGATAAAGGATAGAAAAATGAAAGAAACAATGAAGAAAAGCTAACAAGAGAAAATAGAGAAATACCTAAAATAGCTCGGACAAAAAGGAATTGGAATGAATCTTCAAATCTTCAAATTTAGGCTGAGCTTGACCTTAATCGTGTGTTCTTGTCAAGAATACACGAATAAAGTCAAACTAGACCTTAAACCTCACTGAAGCTTCAATTTGGGGTTTGGGATTTTTAGGGTTCAAAATTTTAATTTAATATTCGAGGAGTTTTGGGGTGATTTGAGGGAAACCAATGATGGAACTGGTATGCGGGGGTCAGGGTGGTTATGCGGTGTTAGTTTGGGGTCGATTGGTGGTGGCGCCGCCACCGGAGAAAGTTGGGCAGCGCTAGGGTTCCACCCTTCAATCTAAAATTTGAAGGGTTCTAGTGGGATTTGAGAAAAAGTGTTTGGAAATTTGGGATGGGGTGGTGGAGGAGAAATAGTGGTGTAATTTTGGTGTCGATTGGCTGTCGGCCGCCGTCGTGGGCGATTTCCAGCGGGCGGCGGACGGTGGTTTGAGGCGGTGTTAGGTTGGTCTCTGAGGAGATGTGAGACGATTGAGGGGGGGAGGCTATGGGGTCAAATTTGGACATATATATTTTAAAATGAGTCCTAGTTCCGGACCGTTGGATTGGTGAGATCCAACGGTTGAAACGAGGCAAGGTTGAAACGACGTCGTTTGGGTTGTAAAGGGGAACCGGGTAATTGGGACCTGATTTTGGGCCAAAACGGATGGGAAAAACATTTGGGCTGGGTTTTGAAAGGGTTTGGACGGGTATAGGGATGGGTTAGCCCAAAACCCAGGTTTCTTTTTGTTTAAAATCTTGCCCAAAACCCAGGTTTCTTTTTGTTTAAAATCTTTTCTCACTTCTTTTTTTTTCAATTTTTCTTTTTCTTTCCAAAATATAAAAATAAACATAAAAATACTAAAATAACTCTTTACAACTAAATTAACTTAACAAACACTAATCAATAATAATTATCACAAATAATTAAAATCAAATTTAAAGAAAAACTACCAAAATTCAAAATCAAAAATTAAAAGTCCAAAAATAAACTTTTTTTGTGTGATTTTCTTCCATTTCTGTAATATTAATTTACTAATTAATCTAAAAATATAAAATTGGACCCTAAATACAAATAAAATATTTTTGTATTTGATGAATTAAATAAAATTAAACATGCACACAAAAAATGCAAACAAACAAGAAAATTTTGCAATAATTCCTGAAAACCAAATAATTAAAAAGGAAAATTCTAATTTTGGAAATTATGTAGGAGAAATTCATGTGAGAAAAAAATTATGTGCTCAAAATAAGGAACCCTTGACTTATTTGCTATTTGAAATCCATGTGAACGACGTACATGTGAGGTGACAAGTATTTATGTGCCACCAATTTGTCTGTTTTTGCCTCTTTCCTTCTCTTTCCTCTTATATTGTCTTTTTTCTACCTTAACTGCTATTCGTTTTACTTGTATATTCATGCTTAATCGTTACTTGGTAGACATTGTTTCTCTTTGTTGAAAGTATTAGTTACTTCGTAGTTTCATTGTCTCCTATTATTTGCTTAAGCCGCTCATCGGTACTTTCAAGGCATATTCTGGATTGGTCTCGCTGAGTAATATTACTTGTGTAAAGTCTCATCATGTATTATCTTCCTAATTGTTTTGGTTTGAATTAGAGCCTTATGAAGGGTTATGTAATTTAAATTGTGAAATTTTTGTACTTGCTGAATAACAGATACTGATATGGTGGGATCGGGTTGTGCACCATAATAGGTGAAATAAAGGTGATATATTGAAGTGTAATAAGGGTGGATGGTGGTAAAATAAGGGTGAACTGTGATTCTAATTATTGTGATATGGTAGGATCGGATTGCACGCCGCAGTACTTTTATTTATAATCTATTGTATATGTTAATAAGGGGAAATAAGAGAGGAATATGAGATGCACGGTGGGATCAGGTTACACATCACAACAACCTATATGTTTATACTTTTCCTTAATTGTGTTAGTTGTATGGAAGTTTTTAATTGCACTTGAGGATTGGTAGTAGCTGAATACTGATGATATGCTTCGAGAACTGGATTTATATCTTGCAAGTTACTACTCTATTTTATCCTGTCTTTCTTTCTCCTTTTATTATATATTGTGTGCAGGTTATATTGTGATTTTCCTGTCTTAGCCTTGTTACCCCTTCGTCAAGGTTAGGATCGGCACTTACCAGTACATGGAATCAGTTGTACTGATATTGTACTATGCACTTCTTGTGCAGATTTTAGAGCTGGTTCGGGCTGATCGAGAGGTTGGCTATAGGATTTTTTAGCTAGAAGACCCAAGGTAGATCTGCCAGCGTCCGCAGACCCTAACGTCCCCTTCTATATCTCATACTTTACTTTTTTCTTTATTTCAAAAACAGTTGTATTTTTTTCTGACAAATACTTGTAATAAAATCTTAGAATTTTCGTGAACTGTGACTCCGAATTCTGCGTAGTAATAGCATATAATCAAGGTTGTTATTTATTTACTTCCACTTTTATTTTAACTTGTTTCAGCTTGCTTATCGTTAGTCATTGAAACATAAAGAAATTGGCTAATAAATCTCTAACGTTGGTTTGCCTAGCAAGTGTAATATTAGGCGCCATCATGGTCCTGATGGTGGGATTTCAGGTCGTGACAAGTTGATATTAGAGCACTAGATTGCCTAGGTCTCACAATTCATGAACAAGCTTAGTAGAGTCTAAGGGATCGATACAGTGACGTCTGTACTTATCTCCAAAGGCTACATAGTTTAGGAACAATTTTACTTCTATTCTTCTCTATCGTGTGATTTTGTCCTCCCAGTGCTAATTGAACTCTTCTACTCTTGTTCTTTTGCATATGGCAAGAACATGCACCACGTTTTCAGCTAAGCAGCAACCAAAGCCCCCCAGTGTCAGCTCCTACAAGGGGTAAAGGATGAGGCCAAGGCTGTGCCAAAGGCCGAGGCAGGGGTAGAGCAATCCATCAGGACTAGCTCAGGTCCTAGAGGGGTTCATCGCTACCCCAGTACTTCAGGATGCTTTGGTTCGTCTAGTGGGAATCATGGAGAGTGTGGCATACGTCGGTATATTTCCTGTAGCACCAGCCGTCTCTCAGGCTGGGGGAGGAGTATAGACTCCCGCTACCCCTACTCCGGAGTAGATGGCTCCTGAGTTTCAGACTACAGCAACTCAGCCCTTTGGGGTAGTTCAGACAGGATTTGCGGCACATACCAATGATGGTTCGACTATGACTTCTGTGAAGATTGGATCGGTTTACCAAGCTTTTCCCCGGTTAACTTCAGCGATGCATATTCATAGCATCTACAAGACTATTTGGGGAGCTTTTAGGTCATGCTACGTAACATGGGGAAAGTGGAGATTGATGGGGACGACTTTGTTGCATTTCATTTGTCGGGTTTCACAAAGAAATGGTGGAGGGATTATATGTTGTCCAGATCAGCTAGGATGCTGTCTCTTACTTGGGACCAGTTCTCTCAACTATTTCTTGAGAAGTACCTTCCTATCACTCAGATATAGGACTATTGAAGGAACTTCGAGCATCTGCAACAGGGTTCTATGACTATCACCCAGTACGAGACTCGATTTGTGGATCTGGCCCGTCATATTATTCTTTTTCTTCCTACAGAGAGAGAGAGAAGGTAGGAAGGTTTATTAAGGGACTTGCTCAGCCTATCAGATTGTATATAGCTAAGGATACTGGGAGTGATATTTCTTTTCAGGCGGCAGCCAATGTTGCCACGCGAGTTGAGATAGTTTTAGCTCAGGGGAGTGGTCAGGGGTCTGATAAGAGGCCGCGTCACTTATATGGATTCAATAGGGCCTCGTCTGGAGGTCGAGGTTGTCACACCTCCTTTTTCCTACTACACCCCCGCAAAGGGTATAATAGAGGAAGTTTTTCCAATTAAAGGACAATCGAAACGGGGTTCATTTATTAAGAGATTCAGAGTCGCCACTTGGGAGATTTATGGTGTCTCAACTCACCGGTTTGAATCCCGAATCAAGAAAAAGATTGACTCTATATTACAGTACGCGAACCAGAAATCCAAATAAGGAATTCTGTTAACCCGGGAGAAGGTGTTAGGCATTCCCGAGTTCCGTGGTTCTAGCACGGTCGCTCAACTGTTATATTTGGCTTAAATTATCTGATTTTAACAATTATGAACCTATGTGCACATTTTAATTTTAACCGCTTCTATTTATTATTATTTTTTAACGAGAATTACAACATCGTGAAAACACATCTCGAACCACATCACATCAATGCACCCGTGGTTATTGACATATTTCGACTCCGTTGAGATTTGGATTTGGGTCACATAAATGTGCACCCGAGTTTAAGAAAGTATATTATTAAAAGCGCACCTAAAGTGACTAGCGCGTTATTATCTTTGGGGAACGCCGTAAAATTCACTATACGGCCCATCCCGAATTCTAAATATTTTATTTTATTATATGAATATATTGAGGGCCCCGCAATTATGCATTTCCGGCGAGGCTCGTCTCATTTTTATTTTAAAAGTGCAAACCTAAAGTAACTATGATTTTCTATTTTTTATTTGTCTCTAATAGTAAAGGAAAAGTCCTAATTAATTAATATGCGCGAAAGGTCTCGAATTACCTAACTCGATTTCAAACAGCTAAACCCAAGAGTTGAACGAAGAGAGTGGGATATTTCCAGTACACGACCCAAGCTTTATTTCACAGAAAATGGGCCGCCTGAGCCCACAACTGTCCACACACCTAATATCCAATCAATTGAACTTCCATAAACAGAGCTATAATTATTTGGGCTTCGGGGAGCATGATATTCAAATTTGATCAACGGGTGTAGGGGGATCCAATTTGCGCAATTAATCATACTTGCATCAACCCATAATTTCTAATTTTTTTTTGCACTCGAGTTGACATCGTTTTTTAGTTGTTTCAGCATTGATTCTAACAAAACTCAATTCTCATTTGTTTTAAAACATAACTCACAATTGTTTGCTCATCCCTATTAGAGTAGAATGGGTATTACCTATAACTCACTCTAACGAGTCACTTTATCAATAACGATTTAAATCACGCATGGAGTCATGGATAATTTCCAATTTGAAACTAAACATACGTGACCTGTATTAATGTGAATAGGCACCTATATGCTGTGATTTGCCCTTGATTTTTAGTGCAGTTAGCAATTAACCCGAACAATAAAACTATTTGACACCATGGACTTGATTTCAACAAAAATGAGTTACATACTAGAATTAACAGTCCATCACAATTCAAAACAACTCAAATCACTTAAACAACAATCCTAGTTACATATCTACCTATTGTTTAATAGTTACAAAACAGTCCTAGTTATTGCTCATACAAATCAGCACTTAACTACGTTAAACAACTACATTTAATATCTATTTAACTACAAATATGTAACTATCCAGCAGGCATATTTCAGGATCCACAATCGGGCAGTTTTATTCCATTCTTTCAGACTCGGAACTACAGCAGAGATTCAAATGTGTACCTAGATGTTGAAACACAACAAGAATAAGAAGAAGATCAGCAGCAGCAATACAACACAGCAATGCAACAGCAGCAATGGCACAGCTTAAAAGGACCAACACAGCACCAATTTGAACAAGATGAAACCCAGGACTACACCATAGCAACACCAAACAAAACCTAGCAAACATGAAAATGCACCCAGAAGTACCAAAAGCTATCAGCCAGCTAAAGTTCAATCTCCTTTTATTTTTCAGTTCTATTTTCACTTCTTTTAAAAAAAACTCTCAATACTGACCAACTCTCTCAATCTCTTAAGGTCTCACAATTCTCAAAATGATATTCAAGAGCTGAATGCCTGAAGAACTCTCCCTGACTTTCAATATTCCTTTTTATGTTTCAAACTCTCAAGACTCCTTTTTATGTTTCAAACTCTCAGAATACCAAAAAAACACCTCTCTATTCTTTCCAAATCCCCTTCTATTTATACCCCAAAACAGACCTGCCTCACAACTCTCAAAAGCACCAATCAAAAACTGAGCCCAAGATATTCTCTGACAGCCCATTACTATGTGTCTAATCTCTTTTTTAATTCCCTTGTCCCCCACTAACCTTTGTCTTGCTCTATTTTTAATTCACTTGTTCCCCACTAACCCTTGTCTTTTTCTTTACTAATTCCATGCATGTATGGGCAGCCTATTTTTATATTCAATTAAGTATGGGCAGCCTTTTAATTAATTCCCCCATGTGCTATGTTTTGTTCCCACTAGTATTAAACAAAGTATTAGTTTAAAGGTACCTTAGTACTTTGCTCACAGAACACTTAAACTAACCATTTCAAACTTTTTGACACCCCAAATTACCCATGTGATTCACTGAAAGTGCCAACCTAACTCAACTTATCAGCTATAACCAATTCTCCTAATCAATTAACTAAACTACAGCAACTGTAACCTATTCAAACTTATCAGAATCAGTTTATAGATAAAGCTTGAATAGCATCAAAGTACAATGATTCAGAACAAAATCCTATTGAACTACTAAGAACAAAATTTAAACAAAACCACGATTGACACAGATACAGGGAATGAACTAACACAATTCTAAATTAAAACTATACAAAAATGTAGGAACACTGAAAGTATATTGACGCAAAATAAACTAAATTTATATGCCCAATGATGAACAACAAAAAGCAGGGAAACAAGCATCACACAAAAATGAAACAATTTGAACCAATAATACGAGCAACCAATTACAGGTTACCGATAAGACTCTCTCATTTTATTTCTTTTCTGGTGGGGATTGGGGTGTTACCGATAAGACTCTCTCATTTTATTTCTTTTCTGTTGGGGACCAGAGTGTTACTCCAGACTTCCATTTGCCTGACTTGGCATGTCTCGGATACTGATCGGGAGGCCTTTTGGGACATCAAAAGAAAAGGGTATCAAAAGTTTAAAAACAATGTTGATGGGTAAAACATTACAACATCTTGGAATCAAATTTTCTTTCCCCAAAATTAAAACACAACTTCTGCCCCAGTTTTCTTGCTTGGGGATCCTTTGATTTTTGTTACACTATGACCGAACTGTGAGGCGCCTACGTATCCTCTTTGAGGAATCAGGTCAAACGTAGTTCCCACTTCCTTTGTTTTTCTTGTGACTTTTCTTTTGTTTTTGTTACCATTGTTTCTTTTCTCTTTTTTTTTTCTCTTTTTTTTCATCAACCCAAATAGGAACATTCATAGGTGAATTGCTTTTCCCCTACCGGGAAATATTGAATCTTTAGATCATGTAATGAGTAAACCTCCCTTCAAGTCATTCACTTCCATGTCACGTAGGAAAATATCCTACCATCATATCAATAATGCGGAACAATCATTTATGAACATAATGCCACCTTCTGCCTAGCCTCAGAGCTCTCAGAGGTACCGCTACTGAGCTGAAATGACAGACTATCCTTCCACAAGGTGACGATAATAGCCCATACAACCCACAGGGAGAAGCACCCTACACCACATTTGTAGTACCATTACAATCCTTCAATTCTCGATTCATAGCCAGTGGTTCGCGTTGCGTAAAATTGAGTAGGAAGGAAACAAAGGCATAAGCCTCAAGGAATCAAATCGCACGATGAGGAATCAAGAAGGGAAGTACTCCTAACAGCCTTGTAGTCTCCCGAAGATAAGTACATACGTCTCCGTACCAATCCACGAGACTATACTAGACTTTCTCATGACTCGTGAGACCTAAGGGAACCAAGTGCTCTGATACCATGTTGTCACGACCCCAATTCCACTAAGGGTCGTGATGGTACCGAACACCACAGTTAGGCAAGCCAACAACAATTTACTAGAAATTTCTTTTTTTATTTGTTTTGAAATCATTTCCTTTAAACAAATGAATAATAAATAATAAACTCCACTGAATAAATAAGGATGTCTTTACAAAATTTAACTACTGAAAAATCCCGTGATCTTCCTAGAACCCGGTGTCACAAGTGCATGAGCATTTACTAGGGAATGAAATAAAATATAGTAACTGTCCGGAATACAAGTGGACAGAAATGAAAATACAATACAATACTCTGAAGAAGACTGCTGGCTGCGGGTCGTCTCGATAAATGCAGCTCACCTAAGTCTCTGTATCAACCATAATATATGTTGAGGCTCAAAAGGGGAAGCAAGGGTTAAAGTGTTTGGATAGAAGAATAAATTGCCTCCGTCATTTCATTCTCCGATACAATGCCAAATACAAACAAACAATAATTACAATCAAAGAAATCATACATAATATCTCTTGACGGCGTCAGAATTGATAGCCATGTCTATACATATTCCTTCAATATCTGTCAAACATAAAGCCCCATTGGACAACACTCTGGTCACAATAAACGGCCCTTGCCAATTCGGGGCGAACTTGCCCTTTGCTTCTGCCTGATGTGGAAGGATTCGTTTCAACACTTGTTTCCCCACTTCAAACTTCCTGGGACGCACCTTATTATTATATGCTCTTGACATCCTCTTTTGATATAATTGGCCATGACATACTACTGCCAATCGTTTTTCATCAATCAAGCTCAATTGCTCCAAACGAGTTCTGACCCACTTGTCATCATCAATCTCAGCCTCAGCAACAATTCGAAGAGACGGAATTTCAACTTCTACCGGTATCATTGCTTCAGTTCCGTATACCAACAAATAAGGAGTTGCACCCACTGAAGTACGAACAGTAGTGCGATAACCCAACAACGCAAATGGTAACTTTTCATGCCATTGTCTGGACCCTTCCACCATTTTCCTCAATATCTTCTTTATATTCTTGTTGGCTACCTCAACCGCTCCATTCGCCTTGGGACGATACGGGGTGGAATTACGGTGTGTTATCTTAAACTGCTGACATACTTCTTTTATCAAACCGCTGTTAAGATTAGCACCATTGTCCGTGATGATCACCTTCGGGATCCCAAATCTACAGATGATATGGGAATGAACAAAATCCACCATTGCTTTCTTGGTTACCGACTTGAAAGTTTTAGCTTTGACCCACTTGGTGAAATAATCGATAGTCACCAGAATGAACCTATGACCGTTGGAAGCTGCCGGCTCGATAGGTCCAATGACAACCATGCTCCATGCAACAAAGGGCCATGGCACTGATATTGTGTGTAATTCTGTCGGCGGATAATGAATCAAGTCTCCGTGTATCTGACACTGATGACATTTACACACGAAACTGATACAATCTCGCTCCATAGTGAGCCAATAATACCCTGCTCGAAGAATTTTCTTTGCCAACACATATCCACTCATATGTGGTCCACAAACTCTGGAATGCACCTCTGCCATAACTGTCGTGGCTTGACTAGCATCTATGCGTCTTAGCAGTCCCAAGTCCGGTGTTCTTTTGTAAAACACTCCTCCACTGAGGAAAAATTAGTTTGCCAATCATCGAATGGCTCTTTTTTATCTCCTGTGGCCTATACCGGGTATATCCCCATCCTGAGCTACTCCTTGACATCGTGGAACCATGGTTTGCCATCCATTTCTTCTCCTATCATGTTACAATAAGTATGCTGATCATGAACCTGAATGTGCAATGGATCAACATGGATTTTATCCAGATGGTGCAACATTGATGCTAAGGTGGCTAAAGCATCGGTAACCTCATTATGAATTCTAAGGATGTGCCTAAACTTCACTGTTCGAAAACGTTGACAGAGATCGGGCAAGCATTGTCGATACGGTATGAGCTTCAAATCCCGTGTTTCCCATTCTCCTTGAATTTGATGTACTAGGAGGTTTGAATCTCCCAAGACAAGAACGTCCTGGATATCCATGTCCACAGCTAAACGTAACCCCAAAATGCATGCTTCATATTCAGCCATGTTGTTGGTACAATAAAACGGAAGCTGAGCCGTAACAGGATAATGATGCCCTGCTTCGAAAATAAGTATCACTCCTATCCCAACTCCCTTTGCATTTGCCGCTCTATCAAAGAAAAGCTTCCACCCTGGTTCCTCAAGCGATCCCAACTCATCGATATGCAGCACTTCTTCATCAGGGAAATACGTCCTTAATGGCTCGTATTCTTCATCAACAGGATTCTCAGCCAAGTGATCAACCAATGCTTGGGCTTTCATTGCAGTCCTTATCACATAGACAATGTCGAATTCCGTGAGTAATATTTGCCACTTCGCCAATCTCCCTGTGGGCATAGGCTTCTGGAAAATATACTCCAATGGATCCAAACGTGAAATGAGGTAAGTAGTCTAGGATGACAGATAATGCTTCAATTTCTGTGACACCCAAGTTAGGGCACAACATGTCTTCTCAAGTTGAGTGTACTTGACCTCGTAGACTGTAAACTTTTTGCTGAGATAATAGATGGCCTGCTCCTTCCTGCCCGTGATGTCGTGTTGTCCTAGTACACAACCGAATGAATTCTCCAGGACTGTGAGATAGAGAATCAACAGTCTTCCTGGCTCGGGTGAAACCAACACAGGTGGATTTGATAAATACCCTTTTATCTGGTCAAACACCTCCTGACATTCCTTCGTCCATTCTATTGCAACATCTTTCTTCACTAACCGAAAAATGGGTTCACAAGTCGCGGTGAGTTGAGCGATAAACCTGCTGATATAGTTCAACCTTCCCAACAAACTCATCACTTCGGTTTTGTTCTTCAGAGATGGAAACTCCTGAATGGATTTGATCTTTGACGGGTCTAACTCAATGCCTCGCCTACTGACTATGAATTCCAACAACTTTCCGAATGGAACACCGAATGCACATTTGGCCGGAATGAGCTTAATATCGTATTTTCGAAGTCTTTGGAAAAACTTCCTTAGGTCTCTTACGTGGTCTGCCTGACGCTTGGATTTTACAATCACATCATCCACGTATACCTCAATCTCTTTGTGTATCATGTCATGAAACACAGTAGTCATTGCCCTCATGTATGTTGCCCCAGCGTTCTTCAAACCAAATGGCATTACCCGATAGCAATAAGTTCCCCATGGCGTAATGAAAGCCGTCTTTTCTGCATCTTCCTCATCCATCAGAATCTGATGATACCCAGCATAGCAATCCACGAATGATCCGATCTCACGTTTGGCACGATTATCGATCAAAATATGGATGTTGCGTAATGGGAAGTTATCCTTTGGGCTTGCTTTGTTCAGATTGCAATAATCAACACATACCCTGATTTTTCCATCTTTCTTCGGCACTGGCACCACATTAGCCAACCAATCGGGATATCGGGTGACCCGAATAACCTTTGCATTCAGCTGTTTGGTCACTTCTTCCTTAATTTTCACACTCATGTCAGTTTTGAACTTCCTCAATTTTTGCTTGATGGGAGGGCATGCCGGGTCAGTGGGCAATTTGTGAACCACTAAATCGGTGCTTAAACCCGGCATGTCGTCATACGACCATGCAAAAATGTCTTTGAATTCAATAAGTTTTTGGATTAATGCTTCCCTGAAATTTGGCTCAATGTGGACGCTTATCTTAGTTTCCTTGATGTCATCTGCATCCCCTAGATTTATGGCTTCTGTGTCATTTAAGTTGGGTTTGGGTTTCTCCTCAAATTGGCTCAATTCTTTGTTAATTTCTTCGAAGGCTTTATCCTTATCGTATTGTGATTCTTCATCATATTCTACCTATTGCACTATTAGTTCGGAATCAGGTTGATTTTTTAGACTAGGTTGAAGATCCGTCATGCATGCCATGTCATTAGGACCAGTATAAAGAGAATTGTTCAGAAAAAGGAAAAAAGAAAACACAATTAAAATAAAATAAAGAGTAAAGAAGAAACTTTCATTGATTGAAGTACAGGATAACAAGGTTTCACACTTTGACGAGTACAAAATAAAAGAAAACTGGACTACAACCCTGGAATAATCCAGCTAAACATGAAGGAAAATCAGAGCCTACTACCAAGACTCCCTCCGCACGGGAAGAGAAGTAACCATCCAATTGTTAATCTTTGCCTTAGGCCCCACAAACTGCACATCTGCCTTGCTGGACCCTTCTCCAGCTTCTGCCATGTTGACTTCGGCAAATAACCTTTCAAACCCTTCATTCAAATCTCCATCTGTACCAATCAATGACCCTGTAACCTTGGACAGCAATAGCCTTTTGAGGCTAGGCCTGACAAAAGATCTGGACAGGCGCGGGATTGGCTTGGGAAGGACCCAGACTCTTTTCTTCAACTTGCGGGCCCGTCTCACATCTGCCGTTGTAGGCTTGAACCCCAACCCAAAGGTATCCAGATTTTTGGGCAAAGAAACCGGTTGAACAATACCCTGAAGATCCAACCCTAAACCTTTGCCTGGTACGAACCCATTTTTCAGCATCTCCGAGGCTACCATGACAGTTGCAGCTGCTATTCTGGGAAGTGGGATACTTTCACCCTCAGGAATTTGTTCCACTGAAACCATATCGAAAACCTAGTAAATACACGACCCCTTGTCATCATCAGTCTCTATAAAGGGTACGATGGCATCACTTACGACGCATGTATTGTCTTCCCCATGTACTATGATCTCTTATCTATCCCACTCGAATTTGATCATCTGATGTAGTGTAGAAGGCACTGCTTTGGCAGCGTGAATCCATGGTCGCCCCAATAGAAGATTATACGACACTGCGATGTCTAACACTTAAAACTCCATGGTGAACTCGACCGGACCAATTGTCAATTCAAATATGATGTCACCCACTGTGTCTGTACCACCACTATCAAACCCTCGAACGCAGATGATGTTCTTATGAATTCTATCATTATCAACCTTCAGTTTGCTCAATGTGGACAACGGACAAATATTGGCACTGGACCCATTATCAATCAGTACTCGAGTGACTACTGAGTCTTCACACTTCAAGGTCAAATAGAGAGCTCTATTATGTTCTGTACCCTCCACGGGCAACTCATCATCCGAAAATGTCACTCTATTTACCTCAAAGATCTTGTTTGCTACTTTCTCTAGGTGTTTCACAGAGATCTTATCCAGAACATGGGGTTCGTTAAGAATCTTCATCAATGCCCGTCGATGCTCGTCTGAATGGATCAATAATGATAGCAATGAGATATGCGCTAGTGTCTTCCTCAGCTGCTCCACAATGGAGTAATCATGCGCCTTCATCTTCTTTAACAACTCTTCCTCCTCTTCCTCGATAACTGGCTTCTTTGTTACTACTGGATTGGTCCGTCTTAACTCTGCGGGAGAAAAACACCTTCCCAAATGAGTTAGACCTTGGGTTTCACACACTTCTTCCATAACTTCCTTCCCCTTATACGTCACTGTCACTTGATTGTAACTCCATGGCACAGCCTTTTCACTAATTATTGGCAACTGCATTACTGGCTTGATAACAACTGGTCCCATGTGAGCCCCCTGCACGACTACCACAGGTGTGCTTGATACCCCCTGCATCACTACTTTCATTGGCTCTGGTTTCTTCGCAACAATAGACGACCCTTTCCCCATTACCACAACTGGCTTGGTGTCTACACTTTTCAGTTGTACCCCTGCCTTCTCACTGGTTGGTTTCTCCTTGGGACTGGCTTTACTGGCACGAATCGTCATTGCTATTTGTGAGGGCTTCTTAAGCTCCTTTTCCATGTGCACTAGTTCGATCATGTGGGCCTCATGATGCGCCGGCAACAGATTCTGATTAATGTTTGGCGCCTCTGGAGCCTGAACCTCAATTCGCCGAGTGTTGATAAGCTCCTGAATAGCTATTTTTAACTTCCAGCATTTCTCCATGTCGTTTCTAGGTGCTCCAGAACAGTATTCACAACTCACCGAGTGGTCAAGATTTCTCAGAGAGGGGTTTGGCAACTTAGCCTCGACCGGCTTCAACAAGCCTAACTGCCTCAATTTGTGGAAAAGAGCAGTATAGGATTCTCCCAGTTGATTACATGTTTCCTTCTTCTGCATCCTCTCATTCTTGAAAGCTTGTTTCCCACGAAAACCTGACCCTGGAGGATTTCTATAGGCCCTGGGGGACGGATATGTGCTTTGTGGAGGTGGGTATGTATTTTGGGGAGCTGGCACATGCCATTGCGGGCGAGCCGGAGGCTGGGTATATGTCTGGGCGTGGTGGACAGAAAAACGTGGCTCTGGGTAGTAGGGTTGTGGAGGGTCATATGGGGTGTATGGGTAATTTGGGTGGTGGGGTCTGGGCTGGTAGGAGGTTGAAGGACCTCTAGATCTGGACCGAGTACTTACTTCGACTTTTGCGACTTCTTCCCTCTTCTTTTTCCCGAGCACACCTCCCGTGCCGCTCTGGATAGCCTGAGTGGTGGCCTTGATCGCTGAATAACTCATTATCTTGTTGGACTTTAGTCCTTCTTCAATCATGCCACCCATCTTTACGACCTCATTGAAGTATTTACCAACTCATGTCACCAGGTGGCCAAAGTATATTGGCTCCAAAGTCTGCAAAACGTAATCCACCATTTCACCTTCCTCATTGGAGGATCGACTCTTGCAGCCTGCTCCCTCCAACGGAACCCAAATTCTCTAAAGCTCTCTCCGGGCTTCTTCTCGTTTTTTAACAACGCGAGACAGTTAGGAACGATCTCAAGATTATATTGGAAGTGACCAGCAAATGCTTGCGCCAGGTCGTCCCAGGTGTACCACCTGCTAGGATCCTGCCTTGTGTACCATTCTAGTGCGGACCCGCCCAAGCTTTGGCCAAAGTAAGCTATCAATAGCTCATCTTTCCCACCGGCCCCTCTCAACTTACTGCAGAAGCCACACAGGTGTGCCACTGGGTCACCATGCCCCTCATACAGATCAAACTTTTGCATTTTAAACCCCGCTGGCAGCTTTACATCGGGGAAAGGACACAGATCTTTATAGGCCACACTGACTTGGCCGCCCAACCCATGCATATTCCTGAAGGACTGCTCTAGGATTTTTACTTTGCGAAGCACTTCATCCTGCTTCGAACTCTTAGATGGCCTCTCAGTTTCTGCCGGGAGCTCAAAGTGAGGGGTGTAAGTATATGGCTCGGGTGCTTTGAAGGTGGGTTCAGGAGGATAGTATTGGTTTTCATGAGCCTGAAACACCAGCTCACTAGATGATCTTTACAATGTGGCGGGTGGAGGTGCCACAAAAACAGGAACAATTGGCGGAAGAGGGTCGTGCTTGGGTGGTGGAGCTTGGGGATTGTAGGAAGTTTTCCCCTGATAGTATTGGTGAATTGGGAAGCTCATTGATGGACCAGTGGGAGGGTACTCCGAAGTTTGTGCCGGTGGGAGAGTAGGGGTAGCAGGAGGGACTGGCACTGGTTGCCCCTTAGCCCAGGCTAAGTGCATTTCTGCTATCTCTTGTCTCAACCTGTCTACCTCCTCCTTCATTGTCTGTATTTCTAATTGTTCCTCTCCAACACTTTTGTCCGAACCAGACATGCTTTTCTGTATGGGCCCTTTAGATCTTGTTTGGTAATGGTAATCTGCCAGAATGTTCTAACAAGCTAACTGTTTGAAATATCTGGAAAACAACAAACTTGTTAGTTTTTAGAGTTTAACATATATGTTATTACACATTGGGATGCCATGCACCTAGGCAGTTTAACCATTCTTATCATGTCTTTGCTTCTATTGCATGTGTCACTCCGGCTTCTTACATCTGTTCCCTCTTTTGAGTGCTTCCCAAACTTTCCTTTATTTATTTCTTTCTTTTTGTTTTTCTATTATTCTTTTTTTTCTTTTCTTTTTAATGGTGGTCGAATCTTATGTGGATTTCCTACGTATCATGTCCCCGCATGAATCAGACCGTGCGTATTTCTGACCACAAGTGCAAAAAATAAAGACACCATTTTTGGATTTTCAATTTTCATTAGCAAAACATTCTATTACAAGGCTAAAACAATTTTTTTTTAAAGGAAACTTGACAGACTCGAAACAGACTACAGACTTTAATGCGGAAAAGGAAATACAAACTCCAACAGTTTAACAGACTCTGAAGACAAGTAGAATACATACTCAAACTATGAACGCCTTAGAGCTTTGAATTTTTGGTGCCTGCGGGGCGTCGTTCGGCCTCGCCGCGGGCTTTGGTGCAAGGTCCCTCTGCAGGTCTTTCAAATCTTCCATGATCTAGTGGACATGAATCATTATTGAAGCAAAGAAGGTAGTACGGGACATATCCTCACAATCTAGGCACTTTACGGTGATGTAGTGCCCGATATCGTCGATTCTTCCCCTGATTCTGTCCCTTTCCACAAGCAATTGCTCTATTTGTTGATTCCGCGTCCCCAGCACTTGAGCGTTGTGAAAGAGTTGATCCTGAAACTAATTCATCTATTTCTCCATTCATACCATTAGGTCATAGCAGCGCTTTCTATCTGTTCTGGCATCTCGAGCTTGTCTGAAGACCCGCTCTCTGAGACTGGATATTGTTTCTCTCAATATAGCGATGTTCCCTTCGTAGTCCCTCTTTATCTGTCGCATATGCTTTGCTCGCGCTTATGTACCTCTTGCCCATATGGCTTGGATCCTTGCCAGTCTAGCTTCAGATCTTCCCAAAGCCTCTTGGCATTCAACGATTTGCCTTTTCAATTCATTTATCAACCCTTCGTCAGACCGACTTCTCGGTTGTCTATCGGCATCCATTCTCATATGTCGGATTTTAGCCTTAAGAATGTCGTTTTCTTGGGCCAACTTCTTTTTATCCCCCTCATTGGCTGCGGCTTGCAAACCATTTTCAAACCGGAGATCCTGAACCTGTTTTTCCAATGCCCTTATGCGGGCCCTGTATTCGCATTCTTTATCCAACCAAAGCCACAGTTCTTGTGATGCCTCAACGAACTCCTGAATGTATGGTCTTTTGGTTGGACATTCTGCTGCGTCTCTAGTAATGTTCTTCCTTTTGTACCAGGCGAGATAGGTGTCAAATACTGACACTCACTCCATATATAGCGAACGGCTTCTTCATGAAATTGGCCATCAGTGCTAACCTCGACTGCATAAACACTGAGATCTTCGTCTGGATGTACCACCTGACACCTTCCTAATTGTCTCATCACTCGGTAGGGCGCATAAGGCTGAATACCTCGGAGTCCCATTAAGAGGAAGTAAGGACCAGTGGCGGGTATATGCACTATTTCTTCGACAAGAAGCCAACCCAATGTCCAATCTATTTGTACCGCAGTGATGGCATGGAGATAGGACACCCAATCTTCAAACCCTTCCGGCAATCTGAGCCCCGAAACCCTCATGTTATATTCTTCAATGCAACCTTTGTCTGTAGATCTATAGCTCATATACTGAGGATGATGATACAAGTGCTCGATCATCCACATCTGCAATAACAAATTGCACCCCTCAAAGAAATATGCCCCGACTTTACAAGCTGTGAGAGCTCAATATATCTCGGATACTATCATAGGGGAAAGCGTGCCTTTGTTGTTGGTGATCAGAACCTTGACGACTCCAGCCACCTTTAGATCAATGTTTCTATCTTTCCGGGGAAACACCACAATGCCTAAGAATGCTACCATGAAGGCAAAGCGCCTATGTTCATCCCATTTTGTCTGATTCCCTCTGTTACAAACCCCGCTTTCTGGATCGTCTAACCCTCCTATATGCCCATACCTATGGTATATGAAATATAGGGTAGAAAAGCCCCTGTCCAATTCAGCGTATGGGACTCCCTTGCTGATTTTCAGTAGATCCATAAACTCGTGAGAATTAACGACCCTTGGAGTAATCAGATATTTGTGCCTTAGCCCTTCAGTAATGTCCATATAACCTGCTACCTCTTCTAGGGGTGATTTCAAAATCCGAGAATTGAAATACATTATGGGCCGGGTCCCAAAACGTAATCAAAGCCTTTATGATATCATATCTGGGTCTGATGTTAAACAAACAGGTGAGACCTCCCAGATGTAGTTTGATCTTATCTCGCTCCGACTGTTCCAAATCCTCCCACCACAAGCAAAACTTGAGAGGGATCTTGCTCCTAACTGTTACTGGTAAACCTGGACCCGTGCTCATTCTGCATGTTTATTAAGGCGATTAAGTAAAAGGTAAAATTTATTTGACTCAAAACAAAATTGACTATATATTTTTTTCAAATTAAAATACAAGACCCGGTTTTTCGAACATGGCCTTTCATCACTTCGGTGACAAAGATTTTAAGGTTGTGGGGGCTAGCCGATCAAAACCTTAAAATGACCAAAAGTGGTTGTTTATTGCAAAGTCAGCCTTCCGGCGTCCCTTTGGGGAACATTCGGCTTTTTTGACAAAAACGGCGTCACCCAACTTATTTATGACTCTTTCTCTTGTTTTTCAATTTGAGATAAAAGACCCGGTATTGCAAACATGGCCTTTCAGCATCTCGGGAACGAAGATTTTAAGGTTGTGTGGGTCAACCGGCAAAAAATCTAAAAAACATTATGACCAAGGGTGGCCGTTTATGCAAAGTCAGCCTTCTGGTCTCCCTTTCGGGAACATTTGTCTATATTTGACAAGAGCGGCATCACCCGACTTATTTATGACGACAATCAAAATTTGATATTGTTTGGCTATTTTTTCAAAAGGGGAGGTTGGACCCGATGAGGGTTGCCTACATATCTCACATCCGGTGAAAATCAAACATGCGTAGTTCGGGCAAAGAAAAATAAACTAAATTTGAAAACAAGACTCTTTTTCCAAAAAAACATTCCTTTATTTTCTCAAAATTTCGGCAGAGTTTCGACAATACTAGGGCATTGTTTTTTTTCTAAATAAGTAGTTATCTCTCTACACTGCTATTTTTCTCTTCTTCTTTTTTCCATAATTTTGCAATCTTCCCAATTTTCAGAAGTCGGTCAGCATGCATGTCTGAAGCAACTAAATGCATAAAACAAACAGGATGCAACAGGATGGTCTTTTTCATTTCAGGTCGCTTGTCCTAGACGGACCCAACCCATGTGTTGAGTCCCCTAAGTCAAATGCACATGATTAAAATAAGCGTTCCTACTAGGGATCCGGCATGAGGCTTGTTATTCTAAGTTCAAAACCTGGGTATTTGTTCAAGACCTGGCTTACCCGAGCGGACAACTCGAGCCGAGGATGGGAGCTGTGTACCGGTAACCAAAAGGCCATCCGATTTTGCAACTCCTCCGAATTCTCTTTCTATTTTTGGGATATGACACTAACAGAAAGAAGTCATGACCAGCGTGCACTCCTCAGGAGAGAGAAGAGAGGGTTTCGGCACAGTTTATATATATACAGTTCAAATAATATCTAAGTGGTAAAAAGCATCATTTGCACATTTACGCCCAATCACATAATAAATCAGATAATAAATAAAGCCAAATACAACAACTATTCTAAGCTCGAATTCTTGAACCCTGAACGAAGTTCTGGGTCCTCTGATCCCCAGCGGAGTCGCCAGAACTGCCACACCTCATTTTTCCTACTACACCCCCGCAAAGGGTGTAATAGAGGGAGTTTTTCCAATTAAAGAACAATCGAAACGGGGTTCGTTTATTAAGAGATTCAGAGACGCCACTTGGGAGATTTATGGTGCCCCAAGTTACCGGTTTGAATCCCGAATCGAGGAAAAGATTGACTCTATATTACAGTCCGCAAACCAAAAATCTGGATAAGGAATTATGTTAACCCGGGAGAAGGTGTTAGGCATTCCCGAGTTCCGTGGTTCTAGCACGGTCGCTCAACTGTTATACTTGGCTTAAATTATCTGATTTTAACAAATATGAACCTATGTGCAAATTTTAATTTTAACCGCTTCTATTTATTATTATTTTTTAACGAGAATTGCCACGTCGTAAAAACACATCTCGAACCACGTCACATCAATGCACCCGTGGTTATTGACATATTTCGACTCTGTTGAGATTTTGATTTGGGTCACATAAATGTGCACCCGAGTTTAAGAAAGTATATTATTAAAAGTGCGCCTAAAGTAACTAGAGCGTTATTATATTTGGGGAAGGCCGTGAAATTCACTATACGGCCCATCCCGAATTCTAAATGTTTTATTTTAGTATATTCATTTATTGAGGGCCCCGCAATTATGCATTTCTGGCGAGGTTCGTCTCATTTTTATTTTAAAAGGGCAAACCTAAAGTAACTAAGATTTTTTATTTTTTATTTGTCTCTAATAGTAAAGGAAAAGTCCTAATTAATTAATATGCGCGAAAGGTCTCGAATTACCTAACTCGATTTCAAACAGCTAAACGCAAGAGTTGAACGAAGAGAGCGGGACATTTCCTTTTTATGTTTCAAACTCTCAAGACTCCTTTTAAATTCTCTCAACTGATCCTCCAGAATACCAAAAAAAATACCTCTCTATTCTGTCCAAATCCACTTCTATTTATACCCCAAAACAGACCTGCCTCGCAACTCTCAAAAGCACCAATCAAAAAATGAGCCCAAGATATTCTCTGACAGCCCATTACTATGTGTCTAATCTCTTTTTTAATTCCCTTGTCCCCCACTAACCTTTGTCTTGTTCTATTTTTAATTCACTTGTTCCCCACTAACCCTTGTCTTTTTCTTTATTAATTCCACACGTGTATGGGCAGCCTATTTTTATATTCAATTAAGTATGGGCAGCATTTTAATTAATTCTCCCATGTGCAATGTTTTGTTCCCCACTAGTATTAAACAAAGTATTAGTTTAAAGGTACCTTAGTACTTTCCTCACAGAACACTTAAACTAACCATTTCAAACTTTATGACATCCCAAATTACCCATGTGATTCACTGAAACTGCCAGCCTAACTCAACTTATCAGCTATAACTAATTCTCCTAATCAATTAACTAAACTACAGCAACTGTAACCTATTCAAACTTATCAGAATCAATTTATAGCTAAAGCTTGAATAGCATCAAAGTACAATGATTCAAAACAAAATCCTATTGAACTACTAAGAACAAAATTTTAAAAAAACCACGATTGACACATATACAGGGAATGAACTAACACAATTCTAAATTAAAACTATACAAAAATGTAGGAACACTGAAAGTATATTGATGCAAAATAAATTGAATTTATATGCCCAATGATGAACAACAAAAAACAGGGAAACAAACATCACACAAAAATGAAACAATTTGAACCAATAATACCAGCAACCAATTACAGGACTAGTCACAGTTTTGTACAAGAACTTACTGACTTTAAAATCAAACTAACGGACACACATTCAATTAATTTAAACAGCTTATAACACGTACTAATTGATCAGAAGAAAAATGGACCATAAAAAGGTCCGGATAGAGGAGGGAGAACTATTTGACCAAAAACGACAAATCAAACAGATAAATTAAAACGTCAACAACAGAAAAAGGGAAAACAAAGGGAAATACCTCAAAATTTCAAACCCCTCGACTCTGTCCTACTCGAAACTTCGAACTGAACTTTTGAGGCCAAAACGGACCTTAATCGAGTGTTCTCGACTGAGAACACTCGACTAAAGTCGGTTGAAACCTCAAGTTCCTAACTTTTCACAAAGCCTGGAGTTTGGTTCTTCTAAGTCTTGGTCATTCGAATTAAGATTCGACAAGTTATGGTTTGATTCGAGTGAAAGCATTATGGGATTTGGGTTGGGGCAGCCTGATGGTTCAGGGGTGTAACTTTGAGACTGTTTGGAGGTGGCGCTGCCACCGGGGATTTTTAGGGCGGCGCTCGGGTTCCTCCCTTTGAAGGGATATTCGAGGGATCCTGGGACGATTCGAGGGAGATGGTTAGAGGGTTTAACTTGGAGACGTCGAGATGGAGCTGGGGTGTAAAAATGGGATGCATTGGATAGTTAAGGTTTTTCAGTTGATCTTCGATAGAAGATTCGAAGAGACCGGTTGGATTTCGAGGGGAGATGGTATGATGGTTGGAACGGGGAGGTCAAGGCGATTCTAGGGTGTAAAACTGGGGGGGTTTAGCCGTCGACCGCTGCCGTAGGCAATTTTTGATGGGCGATCGATGGCGGTTCATGGTGGAGGGTTTTTTAGTCTCTGAGGTTAGAGACGATGAGGCGAGAGCATTCTGAGGGTGGGGCTGGGTGTGTTTGTTTACTTATATACGATGGGGGAGAGTGAATCCAGGCCGTTCGATCAAACGAAATCAATTGCTTGGATCATTCATTTAATGGGAATGGCACTGTTTGGTTGTGTGAGGGGGGTCGGGTTGGAACGGATCAGGGTCAGGCTGGATAGGGGTTACAGGAGTGGCGATCTAGACCGTTGGATTGATCTAATCCAACGGCTCAGATTGAGCATGAAAGAAATGACGTCGTTTGGACGTCTGTAATGCCTGATGATTTGGAGCGAGTAGGAGGGTAATTTGGGCTGGTTTTGGGATGGGATTTGGGCCTGGTCCAGTCCGATTTTGTTCCTATTTTTGTTCTTTTCCTTCATTTTGTATTTCATTTTTTAATTTCTTTTTCAAAACTAAAGTCCTAAAAATCTTAGACTAAATTGTAAAACCAAAATTAACTTAAAACTACTGATTGACTCTTAATAAAAATTATCACACACAATTAAACACCAATTAAAATAAAATCACATAATTTGGACATTAAATGCTAAAAATGCAAAGTACATTATTTTTTGTGACTTTTCATTTTTGTAAGACGAACTTAATTACTCCTAATTGTAAAATTAAATCCTAAATGCAAATGCAACATATTTTTGTATTTTTATTATTTTAAACAAATAAACATGCACACACAAACGCGAACAATTACTAAAAATATCACAAAATTCACAATAATTGCAAACAAGCAAAATTATTTTATTTTTTGAATTTTTGGGAGTGATTCTCATATAGGGCAAAAATCACATGTTCACAGAGGTACTTTTGGTAGAGTCCATCCTCCTAGGCCATTTCAGTCGTAACTCTAGGTATCTCATGGTGCTTTAGGTGGTCGTCGTCTCATATGCATTATTCGGATGAACTAGCCTACAATGCACCACTATTTTTTATTAGCGCACCTCCTATTTAGAGTTATTACTCTGGCCAGCCGGCCCATTCGAGTTAGCCTCAATTTTTACAGCCATATTATCAGGATGGATGTTTCCAACATGGTGGCTATACGCATATCAAGAGGACCTATTCGAGATTATTAGGCGTTCTGCCATAGAAGCAAAGTTCTCGTGCCATGATTCTGGCTTCGGGTACACCACTGCCCACTCGGCCATCCAGAGGTAGGGGTCAAGCAACTAGAGGTAAAAGTTAGGCCGCTAGAGGTGGAGGTCAGGCTATTAGAGGTAAAGAGAAGGCCGTTATAGGTGGAGGCCAGCGCGTAGGGGGCTTCCCAAGGATATGGTTCAGAGTGGTGGGGCCCAGATCCAATGTTATACTTTTCTAGCCAGGCCTGAGGCTGAGTCATCTGATGCTGTTATCACAGGTATTGTTTCATTTTGCAGTAGAATCCAAGATCTAACTACTCTTATGTGTCATCTTATTATGCGTCATGTTTGGTTGTGCCCCGAGATTCCTTGAGTGCCCTTGTATATGTGTCCATACCAATGGGGGATTCTATTATTGTAGATCATGTCTATCGTTCATATGTGGTTATTATTTGGGGCCTTGAGACTAGCGTAGATCTTGTACTTTTTGATATGGTTTATTTTGATGTCATTTTGAGGATGGATTGGTTGTCACCTTATCATGTTATATTGAATTGTCACGCCAAGACAGTGACCTTAGCCTTGTCGGGGTTGACTCGATCAGAATGGAGAGGGACTCCTGGTCATTGTACCAGTAGGATTATCTCTTATAGAAGGCTTGGTGTATGGTTGAGAAGGGGTGTCTAGCTTATCTGGCTTATTTCTGCGATTATAGTGTGGAGGTTCCTTCTATGGATTGTATACCAGTTGTTCGAGAGTTTCCAGAGGTATTTCATGCAGACCTACCGTGGATGCCACCCGATGGGGATATTGACTTTTGTATTGACCTGGTTCCAAGCACTTAGCCCATTTCTATTAGTCTATATCGCATGGCCCCATCAGAGTTGAAAGAACAATTGCAAGTCTTGCTTGATAAGGGTTTCATCAGGCCTAGTATCTCGCCCTAGGGTGCGCCCATGTTATTTGTGAAGAAGAAAGATGAGTCTATGAGGATGTACACCGATTACCTGCAGTTGAACAATGTCACTATCAAGAACAAGGATCCATTGTCGAGAATTGATGACCTATTTGATCAACTTCAGGGTGACAAAGTGTTTTCAAAGATTGATCTGAGGTCTGGCTACCATTAGCTGAGGATTAGGGCATCCGATGTCCCTAAGACACTTTTTCGGACTCGTTATGGGCATTATGAGTTCCTGGTAATATCATTTGGCTTGACAAATGCCCCTGCAGAATTTATGTATTTGATGAACCAGGTGTTCAAGCCTTACCTAGATTTCTTTGTGATTCTGTTTATTGATGATATCTTGATCTACTCTCGTACCCGAGAGGAGCATGAGCAGCATCTTTGAATCATAATTCAGATGCTGAGAGGCAGCCAGTTGTATGCTAAGTTTTCAAAATACGCGTTTTGGTTGGACTCAGTCGCTTTCTTGGGGCACGTTGTATTAGCTGAGGGTATTCAAGTGGATCCTAAGAAGATTGAGGTCATTCAGAATTGGCCTTGGTCTATTTCAGCCATAGAGATCCATAGTTTCTTGGGAGTGGCGGGTTATCACCATCAGTTTGGAGGGGTTTTTAGCTATAGCGGCCCCGTTGACCAGGTTGACCCAGAAGGGTGCCCCATTCAGATGGTCAAACGAGTGTGAGGCAAGCTTTCAGAAGCGCAAAACAACATTGACTACATCGTCGGTGTTGGTGTTGCCCATAGGTTCAGGGCCTTATATAGTATATTATGATGCATCTCGTATTGGACTTGGTGTGGTATTGATGCAGGGTGGAAAGGTTATTTCATATTCTTCACGGCAGCTAAAGGTTCACGAGAAGAATTACCCTATTCATGACTTGGAGCTGGCATCCATTGTTCACGTACTGAAGATTTGGAGGCACTATCTCTATGGTGTGTAGTGTGAGGTGTTCATGAATAATCGAAGTTTGCAATATTTGTTCAAGCAAAAGGAGCTCAATTTGAGGAAGATGAGGTGGTTGGAGCTATTGAAAGACAATGATATCACCATCTTGTATCATCTGGGGAAGGCCAATGTAGTGGTCGATGCTTTGAATAGGAACTCAGCTAGTATGGGCAGCCTTGCATATAACCGCTTGCATTAGATGTTCAGGCCTTAACCAATCAATTCGTGAGGTTGGATGTTTCTGAGCCCAGTAGTGCTTTAGCTTCCATGGTCGCTCGGTCTTCTTTGTTTGAGCGCATCATGGAGCGGCAGTATGATGACTCTCATTTGCTTGTCCTTAGGGACACAGTGTGGCACGGTGATGCCAAGCAGGTTACGGTTGGAGATGATGGAGTTTTGAGGATGCAGGGTCATATTTGTATGCCTAATATGGATGGACTTTGTGAGTTGATTCTATAGGAGGCCCACAGTTCCCGATATTCTATTCATCCGGGCGCCGCCAAGATGTATCAGGACTTACGGCAGCATTATTGGTGGAGGAGGAAAAAGAAGGATATAGTTGCATGTGTAGCTCGGTGTCTAAATTGTCAGCAAGTAAAGTACAAGCATCAAAGACCCGGTGGTTTGCTTCAGAAGATATAGATTCATGAGTATAAGTGGGAGCATATCACTATGGATTTCGATGTTGGACTCCCATAAACTCAGAGAAAGTTCGATGCAGTTTGGGTTATTATGGCAGAGATTTATATTCGTGAGATTATTCATCTTCACGGTGTGTCCATGTCTATCATTTCTAATTGAGGTACGCATTTTACCTCATATTTTTGGAGGGCAGTCCAGCATGAGTTGGCCATACGGGTTGTGCTGATCACAAAATTTCATCCTCATATGGATGGCCAGTCCGAGCGCACCATTTAGATATTGGATGATATGCTCAACGCATGTGTTATTGACTTCGGAGGTTCTTGGGATCAGTTCTTGCCGCTAGTAGAGTTTGCCTAGAACAACAGCTATCAGTCGAGCATTCAGATGGCTCCCTATGAGCCATTATATGGTAGACGGTGTCGTTCATCAGTTGGATGGTTTGAGCTGGGGAGGCTCATTTATTGGGTACAAATTTGGTACAGGATTCCTTCGATATGGATAAGATCATTCATGATAGAATTCGCACAGCTCAGTCCAGGCAAAAGAGTTATGCTGACTATAGGATTCGTGATGTGGTATTCATGGTCGAAGAGAGAGTGTTGCTTCGGGTATCACCCATGAAGGGTGTAATGAGGATTGGAAAGAAGGGAAAGTAAATCCATAGGTATATCAGGCATTTTGAGATCCTTGAGCGAGTGGGAGATGTGGCCTATAGACTTGTGTTACCACCTGGTTTACCAGCAGTCCATCCGGTGTTCCGTGTGTCCATGCTCTAGAAGTATCACGGCGATCCATCCCACGTGTTAGATTTCAGCACTTTCCAGTTGGACAACGATTTGACCTACGAGGAGGAGCCGGTAGCTATTCTAGACTGACAGGTTTGTCAGTTGAGGCTGAAGAGTTATCCTTCAGTTCGATTGTAGTGGAGATGCCAGCCTGTTGAGGTAGCTACCTGGGAGTCCGAGTCTGATATGCGAAGTACATATCCCCACCTTTTCACCAGCTTAGGTACTTTTCTATGTCCATTCAAGGATGAACAATTATTTTAGAGGTGGAGATTGTGATGACCCAAAATGTCATCTTATGTTTTAGAACTCGATTATGTGCTCTTAAGCCTTAAAAATCTCATTTTTTATCCTTCTCGATTTGCATGCGCAGTCCGGGCATGTTTCTGGAAAGCTTTTCTGTTAAAAGTTTATAAAAATAAGAATTTTTGCCTTAAAAGTTAATTTTAGTTAACTTCGGTCAATGTTTTGAGTAAATGGACCCGATATAGTATTTTAACGGTCCCGGTGGGTCCATAATGAAATATGGAACCTGGGCGTATTCCCGAAATCGAATTTCGAGATCCCTAGCTCGAGATATGAATTTTTGTTAATAATTGAAAGTCTGAAAAGCTAATGGTTTTTAAAAATTGATTGATGTTTGGCCTTATTGATATCGAGTCTATATTTTGGTTTTGGAGCCTGGTACATTTCTAATATAATATTTGTAACTTATTTGTAAAATTTGGTGAGAATCTATATTGGTTTGATATGATTCGGACGTCCTATTGTGAAGCTAGAAGTTTTAATGCTTTCTAGAAAATTTCATTCAATTTGGTGTTCAATTTGTAGTTCTAGTTGTTATTTTGGCGATAAGATCGCGAGCAAGTTCGTATGATTTTTAGGACTAGTGTGCATGTTTGGTTTGGAACTCTGACGGCTAAGGTAAGTTTCAGATAGGCTTCGGGATGTTTTGAACTTGGGAAAATCTGGTTTTTCTGCAGTCAGTGTTTTCTGGTTTCCTTTTTTGCATTTTCAAAGCTACTCTCGCAAACGAGAAGTGTGAGCTAGGCTGGGGATGATTTTATTATACACGAACACGAGGTCATAGTCGCGAACGAGAAGCACTGGGGGTCTAATTTTTGCGAGCGCGGCAGGCAACACGCTAATGCGTAGAGCTATTCGAGGTGGGTTGGGAATCAGTGGGTTGTTCTACACGAACGCAAACGCGAGCCAAGGCTCGCGAACACGATGGCCAGGAAGGACAGACAATCGCAAACGCATGCAACCTTTTGCGAACGCGTAGGCCTTTTGTGAACGCGAAGAAGTCTTGACTAGTTATTGAAAACATAATCAAAAATGGAAATTTTGCCATTCTTTCAAAATTTTCAAAACTAGAAGACCTAGAGGCGATTTTTCCAAGATAATTTCTTCCCTAAATTTTTTGTAAGTGATTCTAACCTACTTTCTTTCAATTACCCACTACATTTCATGAACTTTCAACCTAAAATATAAGATTTTCATGGTTGAAATTGGGGTCAGGAAGAATAGGATATTTAAACCTCGAATTGAATTCGGATTTTGAATACCAATTATAATTCTGGGCTATTGGGTGAATGGGTAAACGGATTTTGCTCTGAACCTCGTGTTTTGTCCAATCGGGCCCGAGTCGGTTTTTGAATTTTTGGGGGGAAGTTTGAAAAAATCAAATTTATGCATTGTAGTTGATTAATTTTTCAATAATTAATGTTATTGTGTTAATTGTGGCTAGATATGAGTGGTTTGGAGGTGGATACTAGAGGAAAAGCGGTAATTGAGCATTGAGTGGCCCACAGAGCCCGGTAAGCAACATCTCTAACTTTGACTCGAGGAATTAGGAACCCTTGACTTATTTGCTACATACAATCCATGTGAGCGGCGTATATTTGAGGTGACTAGTACTTATGCACCGCCAATTTTTCTGTTTTTGCCTATTTCCTTCTCGTTCCTCTGATATTGTCTTTTTCCTAACTTAACTTTCACATGCTTTATTTGTATTTCCATGCTTAATTGCTACTTGATAGATGTTGTTTCTCTTTGTTGAAAGTATTAGTTACTTCGTAGCTTTGTTGTCTCGCATTATTTGCTTAAGCCGGTCATCGGTACTTTCAAGGCATATTCTGAATTGGTCTCGTTGAGTAGTATTAGTGTAAAGTCTCATCGTGTATAATCTTCCTAATTATATTTGGTTTGAAGTTGAGCCTTGTGAAGGGTTATGTGATTTGATTTGTGAAGGGTGATATATTGAGGAGGAATAAGGGTGAAATAATATATACGGTGGGATCAGTTTGCATGTTGTAGTATGTGTAATAAGTGTGGATTGTGGTGAAATAAGGGTGAACTGCAATTGTGATTATTGTGATATGGTGGAATCCGGTTGCATGCCGCAACACTTTTATTTATATTCTGTTGTATATGCTAATAAGGGGAAACAAGAAAGAAATATGAGATGTGTCACACCTCTTTTTTACCTACACCCCAAGAGGGTAATAAAGGGAGTTTTTCCAATTAAAGGACAATCAAAACGGGATTCGATTATTAAGAGATTCAGAGTCGCCGCTTGGGAGATTTATGGTGTCCCAAGTCACCAGTTTGAATCCCGAACTGAGGAAAGGATTGACTCTATATTACAGTCTGCGAACAAGAAATTCGGGTAAGGAATTCTACTAACCCGGGAGAAGGGGTTAGGCATTCCCGAGTTCCGTGGTTCTAGCGCGGTCGCTCAACTGTTATATTCGACTTAATTATCTGATTTTAGTACAATTATGAACCTACATGCAAATTTTAACTTTTAACCACTTTGTTTAATTATTTTTTTTTTAAATGCAACGTCGTTAAAACGCATCTTGAACCACGTTACATAAATGCACCCATGGTTTTCGACACATTTCAACTTCGCTGGGATTTTGATTTGGGTTACATGAAATGTACACCCGAGTTTAGGGAGGTGAAATTATTAAAAGCATGCGCCTAAAGCAACTATACGTTCGCACTTGCGAGGACCATGGAATTTGCTAAATAGCACGCCTCGCAATCTAAGGATCAATACAAAATTAAAATTAGGACTACACAATTATCATTTTTCTTCTTATTGTTTCGGCATGGCACACCTCAATTTTATTTTTTTTATCAAGAGGTACTAGACTACGATTGAGGGGTCGTGACTTATTGGGTTAACTAAAATGGTTTAATCCCTATTCTAATTATCGAGTGCACATAATTACCATTTAAACTACTCTAATTATCTATGGCGATGTTAGTTGTCCCAATGTTATAGAAACCAACAATTTAATTTAAAGGCCTTACTACTTGCAGCCATTCGAGTATTAATTGACCAAAGCTATTCTGCAAACCCAAACCAAGAAGTTACATTTTATAAAGGAAGAGATTAATGGTATGGTATCGAATTCGGGCCTAGCATGGGGCCCAACAGCCTGGACTGCTTTTGAAATTACAAATACCCATTTGTAAAATTGAAACCCATGTAGGAGGCCCAAATAAAATGAGACCCACTTCGGCTTACAATGGGGTCTTTAGTTCGAATCCTCACATTGACACAATAGATAATTTTTATATCTAATTCTATAATTCAGTCACTGCTCGCAATTCAGTTTAGACAAGTATGAGGAAAAAATCAAAATTGGTTTTTCATGGTCCTACTGAACAATTCAAGGATCACAACATGCATAGGCTCATATCCAGACTTAAAAGGAATTAATCGTGTTATTGGAACACCGGTGATCACTTTCCCCTTTGTCACAATTATAACTAACTCAACGACTATTCAAATAACTTGATACCTGAACCCCGGTCCATTTCACATAGTTAACTTATCTACAGGAACTCATTTAACAACCAAACCCCAAAATAAAACTCTAAATATGCATGTATACTTGTATATATTTCCATATTATATTATTTTAAGCTTTAACATTCAAATTCTAAATCTAATTCCAAAATATGAATATTAACAACTTATCAGCAATCACTGAATAATACAACATACTTTCACAAAAAGAAAATATAAGATTAAATAAAAAAAGAAGAAAATTGCAATCTTGTTTTAAGGGTCTTCTTTCCATTTTTTCATTTCCTCACCCAATACTTCAATCAAACAATAGAGCTACAAGAGACATGTACCTGGAAACTGGAAAAAGAAGGGGAAGATGAGGGACAGTCAAGTAACAACAGCAGTAAGCAGTAATCAACAGCCCAGTTCAGCCAATTTTCAATGGAATCAAAACTCAGCAATCAATGGAACAAGAGTTTAAACACTGAATCTACCCAGATTGTAACAAAATACCCAATGCATTCAATCTCAGACCAATGAAACAGTCACCTTATTGCCAAAACTCCCAACCAGATGAAAGAGAATAAGTGGGACAGTGTAGATAATAAGTGGGACAGTGTAGATTTTACAATGTACTGTATTTTCTGAGATACCAGTGATTTTTTCTGCTTTCTTGTGTGTATATCAGAGTATTTTAACTCAATGCCCTGAATATTCTTTCTTAATCTCTATATCTAAGCTCTTAAACTCCCTTTTTATCTCAGAATCTCTCAATGTGTGTTTTTCTTCTTTTTTTTTCTTTCTTATATTTGTCTCCATGTTTGGTTTTATAGGCATATCAGAAGAAGGAAAACCTTTTTTAAGAGCCAGGCTGCCCGAGCTTAAAATAAACCCTAGTGGCTGTCATTTCCACTTAGGACTGTCTAGGCATGGGGTCTTACATTTTATATTCTAAAGTTCTAAAATGTAGTGTATATCTATTGTACAGCAGGCTGTCCACTTACTTTTAGATAGCTGATGTACTTGTTTAAACATTTATACATTCATTAAGGGTCCTTCTATCTTTCAACAAATGTATTTAGTTGCCTGAACATGCTGTCCATTTCATTTTGGACAGCTGCTCTTCATTTAAAATTCATTTCACATCTTTATGCCTTTTTGGATCTGATTCCCTAATTGTATACCCTTTAATTTACTCTTGAAATTCCTTAAAGTAGTGAATGGACAGCCTGCTAACTCTAAGATTGGACTCTAGTTATTATCAATTCGCTATAGTTATATTTTAGATGACTATATATTGTGTATTAAACCTTCACTTAGTCACATTCTATAATTCAGAGACTCGAGGAATGAGTTGAGATTATGTTTGTTAGTTTGAGTTGTTCTAAACTCAGTTGTCTGTCTTACACAGACTCTAAGACTAGTTTGGTTTAGGTTTTTAGTAGTTATGCCATTAGGGTGCTAGGTCAATGGTGGTCAAGAAGTGATCTATAGAGAATGTAAATCTTAACATAATCACCTTGAACACCCAGTCAATTCCAGCTAAACTTAAAGCTATGTAAGATAACTATCAATACCTAAATCCAATCACAACAAGATGAGTCAATGAGGGCGAGGGACGTGCAGTGATATAGCTCAAATCATTCAAACAATCAAACTCATTCAGGTTCTAGGCTAAAGCCCAATTCACAATTATTACATAAAAGAAAGAATGCTCATGTCATTTTGTCTAGCTAACACATGCTGGTGACACATTTTATCAAAGGGGAAAACTAAAGAAACAATTCTTATTATAATACGTCTAAACATTCTTCATTTAAAACAAACAATCAAAACAGATAGAAGGAGGAAGGAATGAGGTAGTAGTGAAATCATTCAAATAAAAGAGAAAGAAATAGACAGATGATGTTGATAACCTATTCATGCGATACTAAACAAAAAACAACAAGAACACACAGAGAGGGAGGTGAGGAATAACCGTTTTAGGGTTTGACAGAAACTCCGGCAACTTACCGGAGATTGGCCGGACTCCGATGGGTGTGAAAATGGGTCAAACCCACATGAATCTATAGCTCTCTTTAAGAGCTATCGGCTTATATAGGTTTGAACCATTAAATATCTCTAAATCGACTGGTACTTCCTTTTTTAGGTTTTTCTGGTTCTTAGATTCGAGATTACTCTAAATTGGTTGTTTTTCGAGGGAAATAGGTTAGGGGATGTGATAGAAGAGATGATGGTGATTATCTGGTGCTATTTTGGGGTGGTTTGGGCCACCGAAACCGCCGTGAGGCGATTTCCGATGGGCGGAGGGCAATGGGCGGAGGGCGGTGGAGGAAGGTGGCGAGAGGCGGGCTCATCTCTGAGCTGTAAGAGATGAGAGAGGGGGGTTTGAGGGGGGCAGGGTTATTCTGGGAGGTTATATACTAGATAGAAGATTGATCCCAAGCCGTTGGATCAACTAAGATCAACGGCTTGGATCAAGTTACTAATGCAAAACGGGGTCGTTTTGGCTAGTTTGGGACTGGTCGGTCTGGGAGAAAATGGATTGGGTTGTGGGGAATCACACTGGACCGCTCGATCAAAGGCAACGAATGATTTAGATCAATCGATCTGAAACGATGTTGTTTCGTGCGTGCTGTAGACGCGCTAAACCATTCCATCTAATGAGATCGAAGGTTCAGATCAAGTGTGACAAAAGCGATGTCATATGGATCGGTCGAGAAACTTAATCACTTTGGACCGGATGGGGCGCTGATTTGGGCCTGGGATGGGGTATTTTGGACACGTCTGAATCGGACAAATCTGATTTGAGGCCCAATTTGATTTTCTCTTATTGTTTTCCTTTTCTTTTACCTTCAAATTATTTTTCCAAAAATTAATAATAATACTCCTACATTAAATTATAAACCTTAATCCACTTATAAAATACCAACGATTATCACAAGTAATTTAAATACTAATTTTAAAAGAAAAGCACACAATTTTGACATTTAAAATGTAAAGTGCATTATTTTTTATGATTTTCATTCTTTTTGTAAAACAATTAATTATTTGACTAACCCAAAAATATCTATTAAATTGTAAAATACAATTGCAATGTATTTTTGTATTTTTATTAATTTAACCAACAAACACGCACACACAAATGCAAACAATTACTGAAAATATCACAAAAAATAAACAATGAAACAAACATTTTTGTTTTGATTTTGTGAGAGCAATTCAGGTGAGGCAAAAATCACGTGCTCACAGCTGCCCCTCCTCGTGAACACGAAGAGTTTTCGTGCAAAGACAAAGTGAGGGGAGTCGAGCGATTTTTGCCCTATTGAACACTCCGGTGAAGCATTTTGAAAGATTTGACCGAACCTCTACTTCAAAGGTTTCCTACATATCCTTGGCTAAAAAGGAATCAGGCGAATGTAGTTCGGGAGATTTTGGTAGCTGGGACTACCATGAAGTTGTGTTTACTGTTGCTATTGCTGTTGCTACTTGCTGACCCCCTTATTACACCATGCTAAAAGAAAAATAAAGAAACTAGACTAGACTAATAGTCTATGAACTACTAAATCCAATCTGGACCTTCAAACTTGCTCTTGTGTTTCTTGTTGTCTTGTTGAGTCGTATTCTCTTATAGCAATTCCTTTTGTCGTTGCCTTACACCGACTGCTTGACTTGAATTGTATTCCTCTGCTCTCCAGGCGGGCTCCGGACTTCAAAACTTTCACAATCACACCTTTGTTCTCCAGGCGGGCTCCTAACTACGAAACTTTTAAAATTACACCTTTGTTCTCAAGGCGGGCTCCTGACTTCACTAAATTAAAATTACACCTCTGTTCTCCAGGCGGGCTCCTGACTTTAAAACTTCAAAAATTACACCTCTGTTCTCCAGGCGGGCTCCTGACTTCAAAACTTTAACAATTACACCTCCGTTCTCCAGGCGGGCTCCTGACTTCAAAACTTTAAAAATTACACCTCCGTTCTCCAGGCGGGCTCCTGACTTCAAAACTTTAACAATTACACCTCTATTCTCCAGGCGAGCTCCTGACTTCATATTTTAATCAGTTACACCTCTGTTCTCCAGGCGGATGTGACGACCCGGCACGTCATCACGTGAGTTACCACCCCGTTTTCCCCGTTTTATGCTTCTATATATTTCATTATAGGTGGTTGGTGAATTTGAAGTAATTCGGATAGAGTTCGGTTAGAAATGAGACAATTAATCTCTTTAAAAGAAAGTTAGTTTGGAAAAGTCATCCGGATGTTGACTTATGAGTTAGAGGGCTCGGA
>MU746878.1:68296-89921 GCA_026770625.1 Nicotiana glauca
ACCTACGATGTGGAGCCAGTGGCTATCTTGGGTCGTCAGGTTCGAAAGTTGAGATCAAAGGACATAGCTTCGGTGAAGGTGCAGTGGAGAGGTCGGCCCGTGGAGGAGGCCACTTGCGAGACCGAGCAGGAGATGCGGCGCAGATATCCTCACTTATTTGAGACTCCAGGTATCTTTCTTGACCCGCTCGAGGACGAGCGTTTGTTTTAGTTGGGGAGGATGTGACGACCCGGCCCGTCGTCACGTGAGTTACCGCCCTGTATTCCCCGTTTTATGCTTCTATAAGTTTCATTATAGGTGGTTGGTGAATTTGAAGTAATTCGGATAGAGTTCGGTTAGAAATGAGACAATTAATCTCTTTAAAAGAAAGCTAGTTTGGAAAAGTCAACCGGATGTTGACTTATGAGTTAGAGGGATCGGAATGGATTTTCGATGATTCGATTAGTTTCGGGTGATGATTTGTGACTTAGGAGCGCAATCGGAATTGAATTTGGAGGTCTGGTGTAGAATTAGGCTTGAATTGGCTAAGTTTGAATTTTGGCGAATTCCGGTGGGTGGGTGAGATTTTGATCCAAGGGTTAGAATGGAATTCCGAGAGTTGCAGTAGCTTCGTTAGGTGATTTTGGATATGTCTACAAATTTTCAGGTCATTCGGACGTCGTTTGGTTGGGTTTTTGATTGAATGCGCATTTCGGAAGTTTTGATGAAAACCAGGCTTGAATCCGATGTGTTTTATTGGTTTTAGCATTGTTTGACGTGTTTTGAGGATTGGAACAAGTTTGAATAAGGTTATAGGATATGTTAGTGTTTTTGGTTGAGGTCCCGGGGGCCTCGGTGTGATTCCGGGTGGTTAAACGGGAATTTTGGAAGCATGTTGCAGGTCTGAAACTTCTGCCTTCTGTTGTTTCCGCATCTGCAGAAAAGGAGCCGCAGAAGCGGTTCCACAGATGCGGTGGTATGGCCGCATAAGCAGTCAGGCGTGGCCCGGGGAAATTCTGCATAAGCGGACTAAGGGGTCGCGTCAGCGGTTCCGCTTAAGCGGATAATTCACCGCAGAAGCGGTCCCACGAATTTTTAAGTGAGACCGCATAAGCGGTCATTTTGTCGCATAAGCGGTACCGCAGGTGCGGTTAAATGACCGCAGAAGCGGAAATCGAGCATGTGTTTCATGAACAGTGTTCGCGATTTTCAGAAGTTAAGAAAAATATTTGGGACTTCGACTAGGGTTGTTCTTGGGCGATTTTGAGGAGAAATTGAAGGAGCTTCATCAAGTAAGAACTATTATCCTTGGAATATGTTATTTTGGTGTAAAAACATTGATTAAATACTGAATTTCAAGGATTTAAAGGTTAAAAATGGAGGTTAGGGCTTGAAAACTCAAGAGAGTTTAAAATGAGTTTGGAGGAGCAAACGAACTCCGATTTTTGTAAATTTGATATGCATAGACTCGTGGCGAGACGAGGAATCCAGTGATGTAAATTTCGGAATTTTTTCGAGAAGTGGGCCCGGGGCTTGTGTTTTGCCAATTTCGTGATATTTAGTATTTTTCGAGTAATTTCGATTGGGTTATGTTTCTTTAGCATATAGTAATGCATTCGTTGTGGTTTTTACTAGATTCGATGCGTGAGGAGGTCGATTCAAGAGGAAAGGGCATTGTAGACTAGTCTACGGCCGGTTTGAGGTGAGTAATAGATGTAGATGATGACCTGAGGGTTTGAAACCCCGGTATCTCACATTGTGACGCTGTATTGAGGCAAGACACGTACTCTAGTGTGAGTGCGGGGTCATTTGTGGACGGGACTATGGCTTAGTCCGTCTGAGAAATGTCTATACCGTGTTATATGCCTAGAAATTGACTAGTAAACATCCTACAAGGATTGTTATGAGCATATTCGGGCTGCGATTTGGATCCCTTAGGGGTTATTATCACTGCTTCCATGATATTAAGCATGTTCCCATGATATCAGTCCTGAGTTAAATATTGTTAGAAAAATTAGTAGAAATCTTCTAAGGCTTTAAATCACTTAAACTATAATACCTGTTAAATGGAATCGAAAATGGTAATTGATTGTGCCCGTGTGGCTTGCTTGCATATATATATTTGGACTGATTGTGGACCGGGCTGCACGCCGCAGTGAATGCTACTCTGTCATAGCGCTTGGGCTGTAGGAGCCCCTCCGGAGTCTAAACCCCCACAGTGAGCGTGGGTACCTAATGGATCGGGCTGTATGCCGCAGCGGTCATGTGCGTTGCATTGCATTCATACAATGATATCTGTCTGTCATTGATTTATTGTTTCTTATTGTTAAATGTGTTAAGAGGATAGTTTCAACTTTACATTGTGGTATTTCGGTATTTCTTACTTTCAGCCATTATATATGTCTATTGCCACTGAGTTGGAAGTACTCACTTTACTCCATGCACCATGTGTGCAGATTCAGGTGCTCCGGAGACTTAGCTGAGCAGTCGCTGTCTACCAGAGTTTTATCAGAGTTATCGAGGTAGCTGCCTCACGTTCGCAGGACCCGGCTTCTCCCCTTTTATTCAGTTTTATTTCCGCATTCCAGACTTATGTATTTTTAGATATTTGATACTCCGTTGTTTAGAGGCTCTAGACTTATGACCCCAGATTCTGTTGGGACTGTTTCGTCGGTTATTTCAGTCTGTTCCGTATTTTTTTTATTATAAACATCGGCTTATTATTTTTAAACTATTAAATTCCCTTAAATTATCGGTAAAAAGTTATCAGGTTGGGTTCGTGAGTGATAATTGGTCAGGATTGCCTAGCTATATGGTTGGGCGCTATCACGACCGGGATTGGGGTCGTGACAAGTTGGTATCAGAGCCTAGGTTACTAGACCTCACGAGTCATGAGCCGGTTAGTAGAGTCTCGCGGATCGGTACGTAGACGTCTGTATCTATCCTCGGGAGGCTACTGAACCTTTAGGAAATACTTCACTTTCTTGAAATTCTTGTCGTGCGATTTTGTTGGTCCGAGAACTAAATTTCTGTATTCTATTCTCTCGTAGATGGCGAGAACTCGTGCTACCAGACGTGGCGGACAACCACCTTTGGCACCCTCTAGGGGCCGTGGTCGCGATCGTGGTCGAGGCGGACCAGTGAGGGCAGCACCTGCTGACCCACCAGCTGCCCAGGTTCAGGACCAGCCTCCAGCTGTAGATGCTCCAGCAGCACCTGTTCAGGCACCGGCAGTGCCTATCGTGATTCCTGGTCATCAGGAGGCTTTGGCTCAGGTCTTATCCGCCTGCACTGGCCTG
This sequence comes from Nicotiana glauca, assembly GCA_026770625.1. Lineage (NCBI taxonomy): Eukaryota > Viridiplantae > Streptophyta > Magnoliopsida > Solanales > Solanaceae > Nicotiana > Nicotiana glauca. Next base: position 71,575 of record MU746878.1, read on the forward strand.
GTTCAGGCCGTATCAGGCACTACTGCAGCAGCTACTTCTTAGACCGGGGGTGGTCAGCAGACCCCCGCTGCTCGCACACCCGAGTAGGGTGTCCAGGGATTTCAGACATCGGGAGTTACCCCAGTTGCACCAGTTGCACCAGTTGCCCCAGTTGCGCCAGTCCCACCAGCTCCAGATTTTGTGGTTCCGGCTATGCCAGATGACGAGCAGCGTTCACTGGAGAGGTTTGGCAGGCTCCAGCCTCCGACGTTCAGTGGTACAGAGGGCGAGGATGCCCAGGGATTTCTGGACAAGTGTCAGCGTATGCTTCGCACTGCAGGGATATTGGAGTCGAGTGGAGTAGCTTTTACTTGATTCCAGTTCTTAGGGCCTGCATTTACTTGGTGGGAGGAGTTTGAGAGGTGTAGGCCTGTTGGAGCAGCGCCCCTTACTTGGCAGCAGTTATCCGCTCTCTTTTTGGAGAAGTATGTACCGCAGTCTCGCAGGGAGGAGCTGCGCCATCAGTTTGAGTGGTTGGTTCAGGGGGACATGACTGTGACCCAGTATGAGTTGAGGTTTACGTAGCTAGCTCGGCATGCTACTTGGATGATCCCGACTGATCAGGAAAGGATTAGGAGGTTCGTGGATGGCCTCAACTATACCATTCGTATTTTGATTACTATAGAGAGGGTTGTGGCCGCCTCATTTGAGGAGGTAGTTGATATGGCTCGTCAGATTGAGACAGATCGTCATCGGGAGCATGAGGAGAGGGAGGCTAAGAGGCCTTGAGGTTCAGGTAGTTTCAGCGGTACTCCGTCTATGTGCCAGTTCCAGCGCTGCGGAGGTCATTCCTTCAAACCTCCTCAGTTAGGTCGCACAGAGTCCAGTGGGGATTCTTCCGGTCGTGGTCACCAGGGTTATCAGCAGGGCCAATCTTCACTTAGCGCCCTTCCAGCTTAGAGTACTACTACTGCTTCTTCAGCCCAGGGTTTATCTGCAGTGAGGGGTTCCCTTCAGTCCCCTTCTCCAACTCCAGGTCGTTGCTACGAGTGTGGTGAGTTGGGTCATATGAGGAGACAGTGTCCTCGGCTCCGTGGTAGACAGTCCCAGCAGAGGGATCAGCCCTCATCTTTTGCTCCTTTTTCTTCAGCACCCGCCCAGTCAGCTAGGAGTGGGGGCCAGTTAGCCAGAGGTCGCCCCAGGGGTGAAGACCAGACTGGCGGTGGTTAGGCTTGATTCTATGCTCTTCCAGATAGGAAGGACGCCATTGCATCAGATGTCGTCATCATAGGTATTATCTCAGTCTGCCACAAGGATGATTCTGTCTTATTTGATCCCGGATCTACCTATTCCTATGTATCTTCATATTTTGCTCATCATTTGGGTACGACCCGTGGTTATCTTGCCTTGCCTGTGCATGTATCTACCCCGGTGGACGATACTATTATTGTGGATCATGTATATCGATCTTGTCTTGTTACTATTAAGGGTCTGGAGACCCGAATTGATTTATTGTTGTTGGGTATGGTAGACTTTGATGTGATTCTGGGTATGGATTGGCTATCTCCGTACCATGCTATTCTGGACTGTCATGCCAAGACAGTTACGTTGGCTATTTCGGGTATTCCGAGGATTGAGTGGCGAGGTTCGACCGATTATGTCCCCAGTAGGGTAATTTCCTTCTTAAAGGCACAGCGGATGGTTGGGAAAGGATGTCTATCATATTTAGCATTTGTGAGAGATGTTGAAGCTGAGACTCCTAATATTGATTCTGTGCCCGTTGTGAGAGAGTTTACAGATCTGTTTCCAGCAGACCTGCCGGGCATGCCGCCAGACAGGGACATTAATTTGGGTATTGATCTGGTGCCGGGCACTCAGCCCATCTCTATTCCTCCCTATTGTATGAAAGTGCAGCTTCAGGAACTCCTAGAAAAGGGGTTCATTCGCCCGAGTGTGTCACCGTGGGGTGCACCGGTCTTATTTGTAAAGAAGAAGGATGGCACAATGAGAATGTGCATTGATTACAGACAGTTGAACAGGGTAACAGTGAAGAACAAGTACCCACTACCCCATATTGAGGATTTGTTTGATCAGCTTCAGGGAGCAAAGGTATTCTCTAAGATTGATCTCCGATCAGGCTATCACCAGCTGAAGATTAGGGATTCAGACATTATGAAGACGGCGTTCAGGACGAGATATGGGCACTATGAGTTTCTGGTTATGTCATTTAGGCTGACTAATGCCCCAGCCGCGTTCATGCACATGATGAACAGTGTATTTCGGCCGTATCTGGATTCATTTGTGATCGTGTTTATTGATGATATTCTGGTGTACTCACGTAGCCAGGAGGAGCACGCGCAGCACTTGAGGGTGGCATTGCAGAGATTGAGAGAGGAGAAGCTTTATGCAAAGTTNCTTGAGGGTGGCATTGCAGAGATTGAGAGAGGAGAAGCTTTATGCAAAGCTTTCCAAATGTGAGTTCTGGCTTAGTTCTGTGGCTTTTTTGGGACACGTGGTGTCCAGTGATGGTATTCAGGTTGACCCAAAGAAGATTGAGGCGGTGCAGAGTTGGCCCAGGCCTTCCTCAGCTACTGAGATTCGGAGTTTCCTCGGTTTGGCGGGTTATTACCGCAGGTTCGTTCAGGGTTTTTCATCTATTGCTTTGTCTTTGATGAAATTGACGCAGAAGAATGCTCCATTTGTGTGGTTGGATGAGTGTGAGGAGAGCTTCCAGAAGCTCAAGTCAGCTCTGACCACAACTCCGGTATTAGTATTGCCATCAGCTTCAGGTTCTTACACGGTGTATTATGATGCTTCGAGAGTTGGGGTTGGTTGTGTATTGATGCAGGAGGGTAGAGTTATTGCTTATGCTTCTCGTCAATTAAAGCCCCATGAGAAGAACTACCCTGTTTATGACTTAGAGTTGGCTGCTATAGTTCATGCCTTGAAGATTTGGAGGCACTATCTATATGGCATATCTTATTCGGTGGGCGAGAAAGTCTTGTTGAAGGTTTCGCCTATGAAAGGTGTTATGAGGTTTGGAAAGAAAGGGAAGCTGAGTCCACGGTTCATTGGACCTTTTGAGATACTTAGGAGGATTGGGGAGGTGGCCTATATGCTTGCTTTGCCACCCAGCTTGTCGGGAGTTCACCCGGTGTTCCATGTTTCTATGCTCCGGAAGTATGTTGGGGACCCGTCTCATGTGTTAGACTTCAGCACGATCCAGTTGGACGAGGAGTTGACCTACGATGTGGAGCCAGTGGCTATTTTGGGTCGTCAGGTTCGAAAGTTGAGATCAAAGGACATAGCTTAGGTGAAGGTGCAGTGGAGAGGTCGGCCCGTGGAGGATGCCACTTGGGAGACCGAGCAGGAGATGCGGAGCAGATATCCTCACTTATTTGAGACTCCAGGTATCTTTCTTGACCCGCTCGAGGACGAGCGTTTGTTTTAGTTGGGGAGGATGTGATGACCCGGCCCGTCATCACATGAGTTACCGCCCTGTTTTCCCCGTTTTATGCTTCTATATGTTTCATTATAGATGGTTGGTGAATTTGAAGTAATTCGGATAGAGTTCGGTTAGGAATGAGACAACTAATCTCTTTAAAAGAAAGTTAGTTTGGAAAAGTCAACCGGATGTTGAATTATGAGTTATAGGGTTTGGAATGGATTTCCGATGATTCGACTAGTTTCAGGTGATGATTTGTGACTTAGCAGCGCAATCGGAATTGAATTTGGAGGTCCGGTGTAGAAGTAGGCTTGTATTGGCTAAGTTTGAATTTTGGCGATTTCCGGTGGGTAGGTGAGATTTTGATCCAAGGGTCAGAATGGAATTCTGAGAGTTGCAGTAGCTTCGTTAGGTGATTTTGGATATGTCTGCTAATTTTCAGTTCATTCGGACGTCGTTTGGTTGGGTTTTTGATTGAATGCACATTTCGGAAGTTTTGATGAAAACTAGGCTTGAATCCGATGTGTTTTATTGGTTTTAGCGTTGTTTGACGTGTTTTGAGGATTGGAACAAGTTTGACTAAGGTTATAGGATGTGTTGGTATTTTTGGTTGAGGTCCCGGGGGCCTCGGTGTTATTCCAGGTGGTTAAACGGGAATTTTGGAAGCATGTTGCATGTCAGAAACTTCTGCCTTCTGTTGTTTCCGCATCTGTAGAAAAGGAGCCGCAGAAGCGGTTCCGCAGATGCGGTGGTATGGCCGCATAAGCGGTCAGGCATGGCCCGGGAAAATTTCGCATAAGCGGACTAAGGGGTCGCTTCAGCGTTTCCGCTTAAGCGAATAATTCACCGCAGAAGCGGTCCCATGAATTTTTAAGCGAGACCGCATAAGCGGTCATTTTGTCGCATAAGCGGTAACGCAGGTGCGGTTAAATGACAGCAGAAGCGGAAATCGAGCTTGTGTTTCATGAACAATGTTCGCGATTTTTAGAAGTTAAGAAAAATATTTGGGACATCGACTAGGGTTGTTCTTGGGCGATTTTGAGGAGAAATCGAAGGAGCTTCATCAAGTAAGAACTATTATCCTTGGAATATGTTATTTTGGTGTAAAAACATTGATTAAATACTGAATTTCAAGGATTTAAAGGTTAAAAATGGAGGTTAGGGCTTGAAAACTCAAGAGAGTTTAAAAATGAGTTTGGAGGGGCAAACGAACTCCGATTTTTGAAAACTTTATATGCAAAGACTCGTGGCGAGACGAGGAATCCAGTGATGTAAATTTCGGAATTTTTTCGAGAAGTGGGCATAGGGCTCGGGTTTTGCCAACTTCTTGATTTTTAGAATTTTTTGAGTAGTTTCGATTGGGTTATGTTTCTTTAGCATATAGTAATGTATTCGTTGTGGTTTTGACTAGATTCGACGCGCGAGGAAGTCTATTCAAGAGGAAAGNCGGGGTCGTTTGTGGACGGGACTATAGCTTAGTCCGTCTGAGAAATGTCTATACTGTGTTATATGCCTAGAAATTGACTAGTAAACATCCTACTTGGATTGTTATGAGCATATTCGGCTGCGATTTGGATCCCTTAGGGGTTATTATCACTACTTCTATGATATTGAGCATGTTCCCATGATATCAGTCCTGAGTTAAATATTGTTAGAAAAATTAGTAGAAATCTTCTAAGGCTTTAAATCACTTAGACTATAATACCTGTTAAATGGAATCGAAAATGGTAATTGATTGTGCCCGTGTGGCTTACTTGCATATATATATTTGGACTAATTGTGGACCGAGCTGCACGCTGCAGCGAATGCTACTCTGTCATTGTGCTTGGGCTGTAGGAGCCCCTCCGGAGTCTAAACCCCCAAAGTGAGTGCGGGTACCTAATGGATTGGGCTGTACGCCGCAGCGATCGTGTGCATTGTATTGCATTCATACATTGATATCTGTCTGTCATTGATTTATTGTTGCTTATTGTTAAATGTGTTAAGAGGATAGTTTCAGCTTTACATTGTGGTATTTCGGGATTTCTTACTTTCAGCCATTATATATGTCTATTACCACTGAGTTGGAAGTACTCACTTTACTCCCTGCACCATGTGTGCAGATTCGGGTGTTCCGGAGACTTATCTGAGCAGTCACTGTCTACCAGAGTTTTATCAGAGTTGTCGAGGTAGCTGCCTCATGTTCGCAGGACCCGACTTCTCCCCTTTTATTCAGTTTTATTTCCGCATTCCAGACTTATGTGTTTTCAGATATTTGATACTCCGTTGTTTAGAGACTCTAGACTTGTGACCCCAGATTCTGTTGGGAGTGTTTCGTCGGTTATTTCAGTCTGTTCCGTATTGTTTTTATTATAAACATTCGGCTTATTATTTTTAAACTGTTAAATTCCCTTAAATTGTCGGTAAAGAGTTATCAGGTTGGGTTCGTGAGTGATAATTGGTCAGGCTTGCCTAGCTATATGGTTGGGCGCCATCACGATCGGGATTGGGGTCGTGACAGCGGGCTTCTGACTTCAAAACATTAACAATTACACCTTTGTTCTCCAGGCGGGCTCCTGACTTCACTACTTTAAAATTACACCTTTGTTCTCCAGGCGGGCTCCTGACTTCACTACTTTAAAATTACACCTTTGTTCTCCAGGCGGTCTCCTGACTTCACAATTTTATCAATTACCCCTTTGTTCTCCAGGCGGGCTCCTGACTTCACAATTTTATCAATTACACCTCTGTTCTCCAGGCGGGCTCCTGACTTCAACACTTTAAAATTTTCACCTGTGTTCTCCAGGTGGGCTCCTGACTTCAACACTTTAAAAATCTACACATTCGTTCTCCAGGCGGGCTTCTGACTTCAACTTTTACAAATTGCACCTCTTCAAAACTTTTACAATTGTCATCTTTGATATTGTTTTCCCTCGCATTTTGAACCATTTTTACTTGATACTTGAATTGTCTTTCTTCGAAATTGCTTCCCCTTAAAACTTAAGTTGACTTGCTCCCCCTTGAAACTTGAGTTGTCTTCCTTCAAAACTGCTTTTTCTTAAAACTTTAGTTGTCTTCCCTGTTCTGTTTGGTGCTTGCCTTTCCTTATGGTGGATTTCTCCGAAACCAACCGAGATTTTCTACCCCTGTTTCAAACACAGAAAATCTCGTCAGTTAAAAATGTGTTGGTTGGATGTGATACTCTTGCTGGGGATGGTTTTTCTTCGATCCTTTCCACGCTCTGCTTCGTCCGACTGTCTTGAGCTTGGTTGAAAACTTTCGACCTTCTGACTACTCCTTAGTTACAAACTTCCCAACTATTATTTCTAGTCTGCTTATCCGACCCCATATATTTCCCATGACCGCTAATTTCTACTCGAAGATCTTGCCTGTTTATTGACTAACCACTTTCTCTATCATCCATATCCCTGAAATGTCGTTTCTTCATTTGGACCCAATGTCCTTTGTTTGTTGCATTACTTATTGAAACAGCCTCTTCCCATCCTTTGTGCCTCACATGAATCCCGAATCACGTCCCGTTTCCCTTCTCTGTGTGTACGTTGCTCTTTTTCCGCGAAAAAATTTCTCTGCTATCAACAACACTTCCTGTCGCTGTTTCAAACACAAAGAAAAAGTCAATCAGTTTAAAGTGTGGTGATCGGATGTGATATTCCTGTCGGGGATGGTCTTTTCCTTCTCTCCTTTCCATACTTGGTTTTGTCCGACTGCCTTGACTTCGGTCGAGAATTTCCGACCCTCTGACTAACCCTAATCCACAAACTTCCAAATTGTTGCATTTCGCTTCTAGCCTTTCTTATCTAATTCCATTCCCTTCACGGAATCTTAGACAATTCATCATTTGGATTTCCAATGACGCCTTTCATGTCTCATCATATCATCGTTGGCCTGTCTTAGCCACACTTCGCCTCGCACCATGTTGGAAACTGGTAGTAAGCTTTGAAATTCCTTCTTATTTGTTAGAATCAATTTATTATTGAAAAATCCTTAGTCAAAAATAAAAGAAATGCGATGATTTTGAAAGATAAGAATAAAAGGGAAAATCTTCCTTTAGAAAACCGCTTGAGAAGAGAAAAAGGACTTATCTGAATGGGATAACCGATCCCAATGATCATTTGTGCATCTCGGATTATTCAACCCAGTCTATTCAGTTCAATTGATTTCCAACTGTCTTGCTCCTGCCTCAAAATTCTCACGATCCAATTCTATCTTTGTTTCTGCTTGATGCCTCGACGGATTTCTGCCGTCAACCCCAACTTGTTCGTTCCTTTCTCAGTTCTTTGTCGCCTTATGGTGCCTGTGAAGGTTTTCACCAATAAGACTCTCTCATTTTTGGACTTCTTTCAACTTATATTTCCTTACAGTTCCCTTGCGGGTTTTCACTAACAAGACTCTCTCATTTTTTTGTCCTCTCTCAGCTTACGTCGCCTTACAGGCGAGTTTTCACTAATAAGACTCTCTCATTTTTCATTTTTCTTACTTGAAACAAGAGTATCGCCCCTGATATGCATTATCTATACTTGCTTGACTTGGAACCCTTCGAAGACTGATCAGAAGGTCTTTGTTTGGATGTTAATATGGGTTCTTGGATAGGTTTGGAAAGAAAAGGATATCGAAAAGTTCAAACCAAATCCAACGGGTAGAATTACAACTTTTGGAACCAACTTTCATATTTCCAACATAACTTCTGCCCCAGTTTCTTGCTTGGGGGACCTTTTGAGTTTACTTCCCTATGACTGAGCCGTGAAGCTACCTACGTATCCTTAAGAGGAATCAGGTCAAACGTAGTTCACCCAATTCCTTATTGTTACAGTTTTTCTCCTCACTTATTATTGTATATTTTCCTTTCCTATTTTTCTTTTCTTTATATTTTTCCTTTTTCTTTTCTTTCTTATCTTTTCCTTTCTTCTTGGTTATTGATTCTAAAAAAGGTGTACGAAATAAAATAAATAAGGCTCAAAAGGGTGAACAAAGGGTAAAGTGTTTAGATAGCAGAACAAATTGCCTTCGTCATTTTAACCTTCAAGATAATGGCAAGTACAAACAATCAGTGATTATACTAAAGAAAATCATACATAATATCTCTTGACTGCATCAGAATTGATAGCCATATCTATGCATTTTCCTTCAATATCTGTTAAACATAAAGCGCCATTGGACAATATTCTGGTTACAATGAACGGTCCTTGCCAGTTCGGGGCGAACTTGCCCTTTGCTTCAGCCTGATGTGGAAAGATCCGTTTCAACACTTGCTGCCCCACTTCAAACCTCCTAGGACGCACCTTCTTGTTATACTCTCTTGCCATCCTTTTTTGATACAATTGGCCATGACATACTATTTCCAATCTTTTTTCATCGATTAAACTCAACTACTCCAAACGGGTTTTGACCCACTCATCATCATCAATCTCAGCCTCGGCGATAATCCGAAGAGACGGGATTTCAACTTCCGCAGGAATCACTGCTTCAGTGCCATATACCAACAAATAAGGAGTTGTACCTACTAACGTAGGAACAGTAGTGTGATAACCCAATAACGTAAATGGTAATTTTTCATGTCATTGCCTGGGACCTTCTACCATTTTCCTCAGCATTTTCTTTATGTTCTTGTTGGCCGCCTCGACTGCTCTATTTGCCTTGGGACAATATGAGGTAGAATTGCGATGCGTAATCTTAAACTGTTGACATAGTTCCTTTATCAAATCTCTGTTAAGATTAGCACCGTTATATGTGATGATTACCTTTGGGATTCCGAACCGACAGATGATATTCGAGTGGACAAAATCACCCATTCCTTTCTTGGTTATAGAATCGAATGTTTTAGCCTCAACCTGCTTGGTGAAATAATCAATGGTCAACAGAACAAACCTGTGCCTGTTGGATGCTGCTAGTTCAATTGGTCCAATGACATCCATGCCCCAAGTTAGGGCACAACATGTCCTCTCAAGGTGAGTGTACTTAACCTCGTAATTTGTGAGCTTCTTGTATTTATTACCTTGGAGTTGGATTTATTTTTAGACTGGGCTGAGGGTTCCTCATGCATGGCGTGTCATTAGAATCAGCGTGAAAAAGAACTAGAAATAAAACACAAATAAAATGTCAGAAATAGCGAAGAATAGAAATTTTATTTTACTGGAAGATGCAAGATAACTAAGTTTACACACTTTAGACAAAACTAAAAATAAGATCTGAATTAGAACCCTGGAATAATCCAGACAAACTTGAAGGAAAATCATAGTGAACTACCGAGATTCTTTCCTGGCTAGTCGAGACAGGAATATTTTTCTCATCACCATGCTTGGCCTCTTAGCCACTGAGTTTTGCACCAATATTTCCAAGACCATTACCAATTTCAACATCATCAGCTTTAATCAACACATCCCCCTAAGGATCCGCATGCTCCCTGTCACTATCATTGGTCACGATTACCCCTTCGTGAATCATTCTTTCTATTTCCTTTTTCAAAGAACGGCAATTCTCAATGCTATGCCCTTGGACAATAGAGTGATACATGCATCATACAGTAGGATCAAAGCCTTTTGCACATGGGTCTGGAGTATAACTGAGGAGCGGCTCAATCAGGCCAGAACACTTTAACTTTTCAAACAAACTTGCATAAGATTCTCCGAAAGCATTCTCTTTTTTCAGTAATCTTTCTATTTTATATTCCGGCCTCGGTGGGAATCTTTTGCGGACATGTGGCTGATATGACCGAGGAGGCAGACGATACCTTTGTTGGAGTGGTGCAGACCATCGTGGGCCTTGAAGATGTGGAACATAGGGTGGTGCAATGTGGACAGGATACCGGGGGATTGATGGACGACTTCGGGGGTTCTGTAGAGAGAAGTGGCAGTCGGGAGGAGATCCACGGGGTCGATATGGTGGTTGAGGGCGTTTAGCAATAACAACCACTGGACCTTGTCGTTGGGGGGCTCACCAACATCTTTTCTGTTTATAGGAAGATTATCCTGGGCAACTTGTTCGCTCCATCTGAGCCAAAGTTTCCCAAAACTTTCTTTAGGTTTCTTTTCTATCTGAGATACGGAGGAGTGATCTAGAATAATGTCTGTATTGTTCTGAAAGTGTCGCACAAAATCTCGAGCCATGTCATCCCATGTATGCCACTTAACGACATCTTGATGATTATACCATTCCAAAGCTGCCCCAGTCAAGCTTTTGCTGAAATATGCCATTAACAACTCGTCTTTCTCGCCAACATTCCTCATTTCCTTGCAATACTCCCTCAGATTGCCTACCAGACCTCCACACTCCTCATTCAAGTTGAACTTTGGTACTTCAAACCTTGCGAGCAGGCGGACGTCAGGGAGTGTACACAACTCTTGGTAAGACATGCCGCCTTGGTCTCCCGTAACTTGCACATTTTTTAAGGATTGTTCAATATCCCCCAGCCTCCCAGAACTCGGAGGAAGAATGATGGAGATATTAGGTTGATTGGGAGATATCAAAGTTTGAGTAAGGACAACATCTGAGAAACCAGGGGGTGGAGGTGGTGGTGACTTCCCGACCATCCAAGCCTGATACATGTTTGTTATGTGCTCTCTTAAGATCCTCACTTCATTAGCCAAACCTGTGTCCTGTTCACCCAACAACCTTTGGGTACTGATATCCACTACTCTAATTCTGTTGTTATCCGTCATCAACCTTTTGGGTTTTTATGCTATAGAGAGGAGTTACTATTTCTGGAACCACAACCAACCACCTTTCTGATTGATGTGACAAAATAAAACCATCATGTTAGCGTTAGAGCATTTAATAGATCGGCAAACATACATTAAAGATGTAATGCACCTAAGCAGTTAACCATTTCTATTATGCATTTTCTTGGTTGCTTGCGTCATTCCGGCTTCTCATGATTGTGCCCCTTCTTTTAATGTCTCTCTAACTTTTCCCTTATTTTGGTTATTTTCATTTTCCCTTTCTTTTCTTTTTCTTCTCTCTTTTTTCTTTAGTGGTGGTCGAATCTTTTGTGGATTTCCTACGTATCATGTCCCCGCATAAATCAGACCGTGCGTATTTCTGGCCGATGAAAAAAATACGTAGCCAAATATTTTAAAAAATGACTGCTCTTATAACACTTGGAAGAAATTACAAACTTTGAAAGGACAAACAAAGCAAACTTGAAGAGAATCCGACTTACAAACTTTAATGATAGAAATACAGATTCAAAACAAAGATTAAGAGTACATTAATGCCTTAAAATCTCCTGGAGCCCGCGAGGAATCATTCGGCCTTGTCGCGGGCCTTTGTGCGAGATCCCTTTGGAGCCTATCCAGATCACTTATTATTTGCCGGACGAATGTCATCACTACCACAAAAAAGGTGGTATGGGTCATGTTCTCGCATGCTCGGCCTTTTGCAATAATGTAATGTGCGATGTTTGCGGCCTCTTCTCTAATCTGGTTCTTTTCCCGCAGCAGCTGCCCTATATGTTGATCCCTGGTTTCCAGCACATGAGAATTATGAAAGAGTTGGTCTTGAAACTTATGCATTTGCTCCTCCATCCGTGCCATTAGGCTGTAATAGCGTTTCCTATCCGCTCTATAATCTCTACCTTGCCCGAATACCCTATCTTCGAGAGTGGCTATTGTTCCTCTCAGGATAGTGATGTTTCCCTCATAATCTCTCTTCATCTACTGCATATAAAGTGCTCGTTCTTTCGCGCCCTTTGCCCATCTGGCCCGAATCCTTGCCAAACTAGCTTCAGATCTCTCCAACTCCTCCTGGTATTCACGGGCTTTCCCTTTTAATGCATTTATGAGTTTTTGGTCAGCTCGGCTTCTTTCTGGTTTTCTGACAGCTATTCTCATTTTTCGGATATGAGCTTTAAGGACCTCATTCTCTTGGATCACCTTCTCCTTTTCCCCCCTCATCCGCAGCGGCTTGAACATCCTTTTCAAACTGCAGATCTTTGGCTTGCTTCTCCAGTTTGCCTATTGTAGCCCTGTATTCGCGTTCTTTGTCCAACCAGTCCCATTGTTCCTATGATGATTTGACAAAATCTTGAAGGTGAAGTCTTTTAGCTAGCCTCCCGTACGTAATTTCCCTTCGGAACCAAGCATAGTACCCTAGTGAAACTTCTCCGTTGGATCGATCCCGTACCATGGTGTTGGCCGCTAAGTATTGACACTCGCTCCAAATCTGGCGGACTGATGTTTCAGGAAACTGGCCATCAGGATCGATCTCAACTACTTGGGTACTGAGATCTTCATCTTTCGACACTATATGGAATCTCCCGAGTTGTCTCAAAACCCGATAGGGTGCATAGGGTTGGATGCTTATGAGTCCCATCAAGAGGAAGTGAGGCCCAGTAGCTGGCATATATATAATATCATCTACAGGCAACCATCCAAATGTCCATTCTATTTGGCTAGCGGTGATGAAACGGAGGTGTGATATCCATCCAGTGACCCCTTCCAGTAAACTGATACCATCAATTCTTGTATAGAATTCCTCTATGCAAGTTTTCTTTGTTGAACCATAACTCATGAATTGCGGGTGATGGCACAGGTGTTCAATCATCCACATTTGCAGCAATAAGTTACACCCCTCAAAAAAGTCTCTTCCGACTTTGCAGGCCGTGAGAGCACGGAAGATTTCAGCTACTATCATGGGTGCCAGGGTGCTTTTGGACTGGGTAAGTAAGGTGCTGACAACCCCGGCTATTTTTCTGTCAGTATTTCCGTCTTTCCTAGGGAATACCAGAAGCCCCAAGAAAACTACCATGAAAGCAAAACATCTATGCTCCTCCCATTTGTGGAAGTTTCCTTTGCTATAGGTTTTGTTTGTTGGGTTGTTAAACCCCCCGATGTGGCGATATCTCAGGTATATGAATTGTGGATTGCAGAAACCAGCTGCCAAGTCTGTGTTATGGACTTTCTTGCTTATCTTCAGTATGTCTAAGAAACTATGCACGGCGACCGCTCTCGGAGCAACTAGGTACTGGTGCCTCAGAGGAAATTTGGGACCCCCAATATGTCCAGTTATTTCTTCCAAGGTTGGGGTGAGCTCAAAATCTGAGAAACTAAATACGTTGTGGGCCGGGTCCCAGACTGTCACCAATGCCTTTATGATATCTCACCTAGGATTAATTTTTAATAAACCAGTGAGACCTCCCAAGTGTAGATTAACCTTATCTTGCCCTGATTCGCCCAGATTATTCCATCACATATGCAACTCCAAAGGGATCCAGTTCATGACTGTTATTGGCAATTCTCGGTTCGTGCTCATTCTGCACATTTATTAGGGTGACTTCAGTTAAAAGACAATCAAGACTTCTTTTGACTCAAAAGGTTTAGCACTATTTCAAAAAATCTATAAGAATGTCCGGCTTTGCCAATGCGGCCTTTTAGCACTTCAATGAAGTAGATTTAAAGGATATGTTTGCTGATCGGCCAAAATTTTGAGAAATGGACATAGGCGGTTGTTCTTGACAAAACGGCCTTCTGGCGCCCCTTCGTGGATGTTTGGCTATTTTAGACAAGAACGATGTCACCTTTACTCGCGGCGAAACTAATGACTTTTATGTATCCCTAATCATATTTTCCAATTTTCAAAGAAGATAGTTGAGCCCGATGGGGTTTCTTACGTATCCCACATTCGGTCAGAATCAAACTTACGTAATTCTGCCAAATAAAACAAACTATATTTGAGAATAAGACTCCCCTTTTTTTTCTTTTTTTTCATTGGTAAATAAAACTAACTATTTTTGAAAATAAGACTTTTTTCTTTTTCATTTTTCATTGGCAAATAAAACAAACTATTTTTGAAAACAAGACTCTTTTTTTTCTTCATTTTCTACTGGCAAATAAAACAAACTATTTTTTTTTTAAAACAAGACTCCTCTTTCTTTATTTTCAAAAATTCGGCAGAGTTTCGATGCTATTTGGACATTAGTTTTTCCCAAACAGGTAATTATCTCCCTTTAACCCTTATACTGCTATTTCCTTTAAAAGCCGGTCAGCATACGAATCCACAACAAATAAGTGCACAAGTAAGATGTATCAGGATAGTCTATTATTCGGGGTACACCTGTCCTAGACGGACCCAACCCCTGTGTTGAGTCCCCTAAGTCAAATGCACATAATGCAAATAAGCGTTCCTACTATGGATCCGGCATGAGGCTGAGTTATTCTAGGTTCAAAACCTGGGTATATGTTCTACACTGTGTACCGAAGCGGACAACTTGAGTCGAGGAGAAGGCTACGTACCGGGAACCAAAAGGCCATCCGGCTTAGTAACTTGTCCGGCCTCTTTCTTACTTTAAGGTATGACACTAAAAGAATAGGAAGTCTCGACCAGCGAGCACATCCCTGGAGGTGAGAAGAGAGAGGTTTCATAATAGTTTTATATATACAATTCAAATAATATCAAAGCGGTAAAAAGCAACATTTTGCACATAGGCTCAAACATGTAATAAAATCAGATAATATACAAGCCAAATACAACAAATATACCAAGCTCGAATTCTTGAACCCTGAACCAAAGTTCTGGGTTCTGATCCCCAGCAGAGTCGCCATAGCTGTCACACCTATATTTTACCTACACCCCAAAAGGGTATAATAAAGGGAGTTTTTCCAATTAAAGGACAATCGAAACGAGATTCGTTTATTAAGAGATTCAGAGTCGCCACTTGGGAGATTTATTGTATCCCAAGTCACCGGTTTGAATCCCGAATCGAGGAAAGGATTGACTCTGTATTACTGTCTGCGAACCAGAAATCCGGGTAAGGAATTCTGTTAACCCGGGAGAAGGGGTTAGGCATTCCCGAGTTCCGTGGTTCTAGCGCGGTCGCTCAACTGTTATATTCGGCTTAATTATCTGATTTTAGTACAATTATGAACCTATGTGCAAATCTTAACTTTTAACCGCTTCGTTTAATTATTTTCAAAAAAAAATTGCAACGCCGTTAAAACGCCTCTCGAACCACGTTACATAAATGCACCCATGATTTTCGACACATTTGAACTTTGCTGGGATTTAGATTTGGGTTACATGAAATGTACACCCGAGTTTAGGGAGGTGAAATTATTAAAAGTACGCGCCTAAAGCAACTACGCGTTCGCACTTGCGAGGGCCATGGAATTTGATAAATAGCACGCCTCGGAATCTAAGGATCAATACAGAATTAAAATTAGGACTACGCAATTATCATTTTTCTTCTTATTGTTTCGGCATGGCACGCCTCAATTTCATTTTTTTTAACAAGAGGTACTAGACGACGATTGAAGGGTCGCGACTTATTGGGTTAACTAAAATGGTTTAATCCCAATTCTAATTATCGAGCGCACATAATCGCCATTTAAACTACTCTAATTATCTATGGCGATGCTAGTTGTCCCAATGTTAAAGAAACCAACAATTTAATTTAAAGGCCTTACGACTTGCAGCCATTCGAGTATTAATTGACCAAAGCTATTCTGCAAACCCAAACCAAGAAGTTACATTTTATAAAGGAAGAGATTAATGGTGTGGTATCGAATTTGGGCCTAGCATGGGGCCCAGCAGCCTGGACTACTTTTGAAATTACAAATACCCATTTGTAAAATTGAAACCCATGTAGGAGGCCCAAATAAAATTGTCACGACCCGGATTTTCCACCATCGGGATCGTGATGGAGCCTACTCGTGGTAGTTAGGCAAGCCAACTTACTTACCGTTTCTATTAGTAAAACCATTCTATTGACAATTTATAGCATCATTAATAATAACAACAATAACTGCGGAAGTCTAAGTTTATAAATCTGAGATAAACACGAAATACTCAACAATATCCTCTACCCAAGATTTGGTGTCACATACTCACGAGCCACTAAGAATAAACGACATATAAAGGTCTAAAAGAAATATAACAGTTGTCTGTCTCAAAAATAATGAGGCAACAGTATAAATGGAAAACATAAGAAGAGACGCCGGGCCTGCGGACGCCTGCAAGGCTACCTCAGTCTCGTGATAATAAAATCCTGCTCCCGAACTACTACTGCTGCTGCTGCTCAAAACCTGGACCTATGCAAAAATGCACAGAAGTGTAGTATCAGCACAACCGACCCCATGTGCTGGTAAGTGTCTAGCCTAACCCCGGCAAAGTGGTGACGAGGCTTGACTAGACACCACATAGACCTGTGCAGTCATAAATATACAGCGAAAATCGAATACCAAGTAATTAACAGCATGGGAGGGGGAAACATGCTATGGGGAAATACAATTAGCAGTAATCCAGAGTAACAACCAAACAGCTTAAAGACCACAATGAAACAAGAAGTCAATATTCAGACATAACCACCGATATCAACAACTGTTGCGGCGCGCAACCCGCTCCATAATTACCATTGTTGCGGCGTGCAACCTGCTCCACATATCACTGTTGCGGCGTGCAACCCGACCCACATTATTTATCATTTATCATTATTGCAGCACGTAACCCGATCCTCGGTATCATTTGTTGCGGCGTGCAACCCGCTCCTCAATATCATTTCACAGTCTGAGTCCCCAAGCAACAGTCACAATGAAGGGACACACAGCAGACAAATACATAGCAAACATCCCAGCAAGGGAGTACAATTAACAGCTCAATCATCCCGGCAAGGGAGCACAATTAATAGCTCAATCATCCCGGCAAGGGAGCACAATTAATAGTTCAATCATCCCGGCAAGGGAGAAATACATTAAATACTTACGTTCCGGCAAGGGAATAATCAACTACGTTTCCTTCTTTCCTTACTTTACTTATCTTATAATTCACTTTACTATTCTGAGCCAACGCTCCAAAGAATTTAATGATCATTTACTGTTCCCACATTATTCACAGTATATAGACATCCTCCAATAAACACGGAATTCACAGCCAGCTCATGATAATCACATTATAAGGACTCACGGTCATGCTAGACACCAATGTATAGATACCCGTCACCATGCCTATACATCATACTCGATCACATAGCAATTAGCAACAAGACTTAACTCATATTCCCTCAAGCTAGGGTTAGACCAAACACTTACCTCAAATCCTTGAAATCTGCTTAATCCTCAACTATTGATTTACCTCGCGGTTCCACCTCCAATTCGCTCGAATCTAATCAAAATTTGTTCAATTACTTTAATAAACACTATATGAATTGGTTTGAATGCATAAAAATGGTTTTCCCAAAGTTTTACTCAAAATTTCCCAAAGCGCCCCTGGCCCACGTGGTCAAAACTCGAGGTTCGAACCAAAATCCAGTTACCCATTCCCCCACGAGTTCAACTATATATAATTTGTTTTGAAATCGGACCTCAAATCGAGGTCCAACTCCCCAATTTATAGAAAACCTAGGTTCTATCCAAAAACCCCAATTTCACCAATGAAAATCTTTGATTTCAAGTGGAAAACATGTTTAATGATGTTAAAAGTTGAAAGAATTGAATAAAAATTGACTTAAAGAATTGAATAAAAATTGACTTACTAGTGATTTGAGATGAAGTTTGCTCTTGAAAAATCGCCTATGGGGTTTGGGTTTTGAAAGAATGGTGAAAAGTGATGAAATTTCGACTATGTATAAAAATTGCTGGGCTGCGGATATGGCAATTGCGAACATAAGTTTGCATTTGCGAACATCTCAGGTTTGGGAATTGCGAAGAAATGTTCGCATTTGCGAACACAGCACAGCCCAGGGACCTTCGCATTTGCGACCACGTTGTTCGCATTTGCGATCAGGTCCTGTCCGCATTTGCGAGACTAGAAATCGCATTTGCGATCCCTGCCCAGGCCACTCAGACTTCGCATTTGCGACTAGAAACTCGCATTTGCGAGCTCGCATTTTTGAGCCTCCTCTTCGCAATTGCGAAAATTGCAGAAGCCCATACACCAGATTTTTCTAATGTTCAAAATGCAACCCAACGCCTATCCAAAATTCACCCGAGCCCTCGGG